>BQNB010088430.1:0-18105 GCA_026074375.1 Tanacetum coccineum | reverse complement strand
GCAGTTTAGCCTTAGTCTATAAATAGGTAGTAGGTTTACTTTGTATTTGAGTTATCAGTTTTCAATATTGCAAGTAATATAAAGCATTGAAAAACCCAAAGTCAGTAAGCAACAAATGAGAGTCGACTTCCATGTATATTAATATGTGGGTTTCGGGTGCAAGTTCGAGTAGTATGAAGGCTGATTTCCAACACCCTTGTACTGAACAGTATACTTTTTGTTATTCGAGGAAAGGAGGGAAAGAAGTATTCGAACTTTCAGTATAAAGATTTGATGATAGTAATAAGTTTTGTTTACGTAAAGGGGGTTATTTTAAATGTGCCCTACTTCAGTTCATGAAATTGTTATGAATTCATGTTCCTTTTATATTGGTGTACAAATTGTCATGGATGATCACCAGCGATCAGATGGGATCCCTGTTACACGATTTTACCCTTCAGCTCAATCTATGCTCAACATGAAGATGAAAAAACTTCAAGGTTTGAGCACGAATTCAGGGAACGAATAAATATTCTGGTAAGATATTAACATATGTTTCAGGTCCAAATATTCAAGCCATCAATGTAGCATGTTTCTTATGGTAGTTATATCTTATATTTGATAAGTTAAAGAAAATTTATATTCAAGTATTGAGCCACAAGCCTTACAATACGGATTTTCTTTTCTAATGTTTTAGGGTCTGCAGTTTTTCATTTGGTACTGCACACAATGTAAGTTAGAGGTTTTGTGGCTGGCTTTGTTAGTAACGTAGTATCATTCATGGTCATATTTATCAAGTCAAGTGTTCGGTAGGCATGGGTACGAACAGGTTGATATGTTTGGCTGGTCATTTGTACCAAGATTAGTCTTCAAAATGTTTTTAGATCATAAGCACTTTTATGAAGTAACATTCTAGTAGTGATGATAAATAGTCTATACAATAAACATATACGGAGAAAATCAATAAGAAGTAAAAAAATGACAAGAGATTCGTTAATAGTCTGTCTACTTCGATGCATTAAACTATAGAACATGATGACGGAACCCAGAAACAGTTGTACTTGTGGGTTTCGAGTTTAGATAATTTAGTTTCCACTTTTGACAGGTTGTTCTTTTTTATTATAACAGGTTGTTATCTTTGTTATTTGGTGTTATGCAAATCTGTTCGGATTTAAAAGTATTAGTCTAACACAATATGTGGATAATATAAAAATGATAATAGTTAGGCTCGTTAGAGGGGGTTGAGCACCCCCTAGCTACCCCTCTTCTAATCCGCCACTTTGGTGTATGAAAAGATTTTAGTCCATATCCTGTTTGTATTACCGATTGTTTGTTATTCAAATATTAATGTGCAACTGGATGTAACAGGAGATATGAATTCTAAGAAAGAAAAATGATGATTTGAAGAAAAAGATGGAAGATAAGAGGGTAGTTATGAAGGCTCAAAGAGCAGCGGACATAGTGGCTTGCATAAAACACTCGATGATAGGTTGGAGTCTATGCTCAGGAAATTATCCTCCTGAACTCTGAGCGGACCTACACAATCGATCCAGGTCTTTGTGCATTAGCTTTTAGTTAGTTCAGAAATACTGGGTTGTAGTCTGTCCGAAAACAATTTCGATGTTGTGACGTCCGATTATACATTGCTAGCCTATGTCTTTTGGACTACGGATTCATGTCCATTGGGTACCGGATTTGTTTATTTTAGTGATTTATTAATGGTTTTTATTGTCTCAAATATTAGTTTTTCATATTTATAGATTATGGATTCCGGAAAATCTCCGATTATAGTATGAATACCACAGAATTTAGCCACATGTTTCCCACGGATTAATCACAAAATTTCCACATCTTTCTGTGGGAAATTTGTGATAAAACCGTGGGAAATAACAGTAGGAAATTTGTGGAAAATTGTTGGTAAAAAATGTGAGAAATCAGTGGAAAAATATTCGTGAGAAATCAGTGGGAAATAACTATGGGAGATCTGTGGCAAAAATTGTTGGTAAATAATGTGGGAAATCAGTAGGAAAAGATTGAAATATCTGTGGGAAATCTGTGGCAAAAAAACGTGGAATATATGTGAAAAATGGTTGCTAGAAAATGTGGGAAATCTGTGAGAAATCAAACCCACGGATTATCCACGGTAATATCCGTGGGAAATAGTCAACGTTCCGTGAGAAAGTCAGTGGGAAAATATTTACCCACGAGGGTTTTTGCATCGAAATAATTCCGTGAGAAATCCGTGGATAAGGACCCATACCACGAATATTCCCACGGATTTTACCGTGGGAAAAACCAACACACATGACAGGCTTATGCGCATCACTTCGATTGATCGCTAACTAAAGTACCATGTACACGAGTTTGAGAGATCTTTTGTGTCATTTTTAAACCTTCTTGACAAGAGTTATGTAGTCTTGGTTAATTTATTCTTAATAAAAGGAAAGTAAACAACTACTAAGACTGCTAAGAGGTGTTTTTTTTCTTAGTTAGGAAAAAATGTGAGCCCAACATCTTAATTGGGGAAAACACTAAAGTTTTCCTCTCCCTAATAAAAGCTAATTAAAAACCACTTAATTTGATAAACATTCTTTTCTTTAAAGTCATCTTCAAAACCACAACTGGGTGATACTATTAATACAAAACCACAATTGGGTGATGCTATTAATACTCCGCGCATCACTTATTTTGTAGTTTTTGTTCTACTTTTTTTCGACAGTTTTAACCAATTTAAAAATAAGACAATTTTTTTTTATCGTTTCTGCTTAATTTTTTTTTATATAACTTTATTTTATATATTTCTTTTTTTCACAATTTTATAAAAAAAATCAATAACCAACCCTATTCAAAATATATATTACGATAAAAAAACACAAACTAACAAGACAATAATTTTTTTAAGGCACAAATAACCAGTGTCATTAAAATGTATTGCCACATATTTGTCAAAACATTCACAAATCATGAAATGTAATGAAAAAAACAAATATTTGCTAAAAATGACTTCATTTCTAGATTTTTATAAACCATAAAAGATCATTCACTAGGAAAAAACTTTATTTCCAGAACAAATGTAAAAAAAATAAAAAGCATCTCAGAGTTACTTTCCCCATAGTTATCTTCATTTTATGAAATCAAAGTGCAAGGATAACAAAGTTTGTTATATATCTTCATTAATAGATGCTTAAAAAATCAAATTATTTAAAAAGAAAATTATATGGATCTCAGGAAAAATATTTTATCATCAGATCCTTTTATTAGAAAGGATTTAACAGATAGATAACGCAGTTTCTTCTAATACATCATTGATCCATTTTTTTAATTTTTTAAAAAAGTTATACAAAAAAAAAGTTGGGTTAAAATGTTAGATAAGAAAATATTGTAATGTTATAATTTCTGCACTTTATGTTTTAATTATTTTATGTGTTTTATGTTCTAATTTAACATAAACAGGATCAGGACGCTGGCGGCTGTGATGTCGTAACTATGATTTACGCCCGTGGTGATGCTAACAAGAATTGCAATTACGACAGCACAACCAGCAGCAGCCCAAATCGTGTTAGAATTAAAAACTAGAACATAAAAAACAATCGGTGAATGGTTTAATGGTTTGCATAGAGATGTTGTTGTTTTATATATAGCGGCAGTAAGTGAACATGATGGTCCTTCTAACCTAATGGTTTAGATTTAATGGTCCTTTATGGGCTTTTGTTAGTGGGCCAATCAAATCCTAGGTTTATGAAGTTGACTGGTTATAGGTTAGTCAAATATTTGAACTGGGTGAGCAGAAAAATCGAAAATGGAAATCGAACCGAACCAAAAATAATTGAACCGAATTAATAACCGAATCAAATTTGCCAAAACTGAACCGAACCGAATTACAAATTAGGTTTTCTTGTTGGATATGAGTTTGGCAGTTTGAACAAAAAAAACCGAAATTATTAAATTGTGTAATTTGGGTTATAAAATGCTTAAAATATTTTTTTTCTAAATATCAATGTATTTTTTTTAATAAATTGTGTAATTCTGGTTATTCGGGTCGACCCGAAAACCGAACCAAATTCAAATTCAGATTTCGGTTCGGTTCGGTTGAATTCTAGTTCGGTTTAGTTTTTGGGTTGACCCAAAAAAAAACTTTTAACCGAACAACCTGATAACGAACCGAGCAACACCCCTAATTTGAAGCTTCTTATGCTAAGAGAGCTCGGTGAGCACTCGCCATCGATCCATCACCCAATGGCGCCTAAACCCTTACCATGCAGCTCGTCATTCGCACACATTATTCGTCGGATCACCATCCTACCCACATGCATTATTTGGTTTGTTTTTTCCTTGAGTGAGTGGGTATTTTTGGTGAGGTTTTTTTGGGACCTATAACATGTTATTGGTGTTTTTATTGTGGAAGAGGTTTTAGTTATTGGGAGGAGGATGAGGTGGCAGACGAATAACACGTTATTCGTCGTTAGCTCACCTAGCTCTCTAAGTGTAACAGTGACCACGTCATCAATATTTTTTCTCTGCAATCTTTTTTTGACTAATTTAGTGTAATGAGACAAACGCGATCATCATTCAATTATATCTCACTTATACAAATTAAATCACTCATACAACTCACTTTTGGGCCCATGCAAACTTTTCGACGACTGGATCTTAAAGTTGACCGACTTCTTCATTTTGTGCCTCGAAGACGCGTCTACAGAGGCCGCCGTAACAACAAGAACGCGACTTGGGTGGTGCCACACGAGCAAAGGGATGCGTCGGTCTTATGGTTCTACCGAGGCTTAGTAGTGCTCAACTCGAGTTGATTGCTAAAAATAAGGTTAATTTCGTTTTTATTATGGCCGTTGTAACATAGCATAGCATGATTTTTAATATGGTTTTAATGAGTTGTCGTAGGCCTAAAATCAGTTGTAATTAATTTTAGACATACAACAACCCCCATTTAACTTGAAAATGACAAGTTGAGTGCAAGGGTTATAAGAGCTAAAGTCATTTGAGCTGCTCGGAATTGATCCTTCAAAAGCTCGAAACAAGAGCTCGTCAAAACAAGTCAAATTCGAGCTTGTAAAATAATAAAATATATATCATGAGTCAAGCTCGAGCTAAATATATGCAGCTTGAACATAAATAGCTGACATTTAAAACGACTACAAAAGAAATGAAACAATATTTCATCACCAAAAAGTTTGTCGTCACGATAAGACGCGACTGAGCGCGCATATCGTATCCGAAGGTATTTCCACAACGTGTCAACAATCTGCAAAGCATACAACCGTCTAACTGGCGAGTAGTAATACCTGCTTGATTATGCAACTCGTTTTGAACCATCAACGTCTCATCAAGTTTTGCAAGCTCGTTACCATTACCAGTGAAATATCCCTTGAGTCCCGCGACCACTTATAGTAAATCTAGGTACCAACCTCCGCTTCGTTTTCATTAAAGACTATGAGTGCTTAACGTAATACAAACTATGGGCCTTATCTAACAACCTGCTACTATGACTTTTGCAAATACGGTACGACGACTAAACCCAAAAGCCGCCTACTTAAACACGACGAATGCCCAACGCGACATACGTCCTCTAACAACCTACTACCACGATAGTCGCGAATATGATACGACAACTAAATCGTACACCACCTAGTTTTCTAAAGACTACGAATACACTATAAGATTTGTAGCACACGCTACCCTTATATTTAAACCAAGATAATCTACAGCAGTCGTATATAGCACACAACACACCACTAAGCACAATTTAAAAGCTACTATTCAACAATGAGCAAACAAAGAGCAAAAACATACCGTAAATGGCAGCAAGTATAAGCAACAATAAAAAATGCAAACACATATAGCAACAAACAGTAAAACATGTTAGTAACGCAGAGAATTCAAACATGATACCAATGTAGATAACGAAGCTAATTTTACGCAAAAAAAAAACCACATGCAACAACTCAATTACGCAACAACTGAATTACAAAAACCACCTAGTTATCAAGGTTTATGTTTGTTGCTAGTTTTGTATATAAGTCTATTCGTAAGTAAACAACACTTTGACTACAGTTCCATGATGAGATCGATTATATAGAACACGTCTGACACGACTATTTGCCTTGTGTCTCACAAAACTTTTGGCGAATCAACAAAAGGTTTTATAACTTACGAACCATGTTTTTTTTAACGGCAATTGTGGCTACATGGCCCCTAGCCCAGAAGGCGTAGCGAGCCCACATAACCAGGTTGGGTCCAGCCCAGAAGGCAATGGCACCCTTCCCTTTACGTACACGGGAGGAAACCCCTATCTCCCTAGACAAGACTCGAACTTGAGACCTTGCCTAGGAGGGTAAAACCTCCATACCATTAGACCAAAGGCCCGTTACTTATGAACCATGTGATTAACCAAAAAGACCAAACAGGTGTGGTTTTTTCCTATTCACATTATCCGGAATGGCGAACCTCTTTTACTCATATCTACGTGGCCTGACGGTTAATCTATAGATGACCATCTAACGTCTACAGACGACCATCTAACATACATGTATCTTAAACGATAAATAACTCGCATTACACTACTTAACAATCTTGGAGAAAAGACAAAATATAGTTAACTTGATTGGTACAATGGGTAACAGCAAATAAAAGTCTCTGCTGCTAAATGTAGAGATTATAACAATAATAAATAACGTTTTATATAAAGTACTTCGTATAACCACTTAAACTCCAAATCAAGAAAATTGACACAAATATCAGCTTCTTGGTATCATCTTTCGGAACTTCATTAGCCTCAAGATAATTTACAATGGAAACTTGTCTTGTAATATTACCGAAAAAACAACTCTTGAAACAACTATAACAAATTATACCTCCTTATAAACTTGTGGCGGCTTATCCGCAACACGGCTAGACCGTCTGACAGTCGACAAACCCACCGGCTTCCGTGGCCCCCTATTTGTCACACCCCGTCTAAGGCGGAAACACGAGGCGTGACGGAGGGATTGATCGTCATAACACATGGTACAGTATAGAGAAAACTAAATGCTTTCTAAATAAAAATGCTACGACGTCCTCCGACAACAAGTAGATACTTGTGCATTACACCAAGCCTCTTGACTATACCAAAAACTAACCCCTGTATCTAGGTTTTGGTTCAAATGCATGTAGCCTGCTACAGCATGTACACAAGGGACACCACTTAATTTCCACATTCTACAAGAACATACCTTATGCTGCAAGTTCACACCATAACTCTCATCTCCATTTCTAACTTCCAACTCTTGAAAACCACTAGGAAAGACAAACCAGTGCCTGTGTAATGGGTTGATGCAAACTGATATCAATAAAAATAGTTAAGTACATAAATTTAGGTTGAAATAAGAAGCAAAATGATGCATACCTTTGTTTCTTCTTTAGTACTTCAAGTCGTTTCCTTATACTTGGTGTGATGTTGTCTTCCAAGTTTACTGCTATTTTGTTCATGGCAAATAATCTTTGCATAATGTATAGTCTAATCTCCTCCAACATAGTAATGATAGGCTTACTCCTTGAACTCAATATGTTAAAACTTTTACTTATTCCATTTTCAAAAGCTGCACATCTCCTATCCATTGTATTGGGATCTCTTTGTACAAGATAATCATAAGCTAAAGGGTCTAACAGTTTGATTTGCTCCATGTGTTCTTGAAACTGTTACTCTATTGTACTGCATGCTGCATACCAAAACAATTTCTGAAATTGAACTCCACTAAACTTCTTTTTGAAATTAGCATAGATATGCCTAGTGCATTTTCTATGCTCAGCTTGTGGTAACAGCTCAGACACAGCATCAAGTAAACCCTGATTCAAATTTGTAAATGATTAGAGAGAGGAATAACAATGAAAAATAAAATGAGCAAACTGATTTAAGTATACAAATATTACCTTATGAGAATCTGATATGATAGTAATGCATGTACCATCATTTAAAGCAATATCATCTTGTAGAAGTGCCAAAAACCAACTCCAATTCTCTGCATTTTCAACTCTTACTACAGCCCATGCAATGGGATACATTTGGTTGTTTGCATCCCTTCCCATGGCTGTGAGTAATTCACCCCTACAGGTATGCTTCAAAAAACACCCATCTAAACCTATCACCTTCCTACACCCTGCTAACCAGCCGTCTTTTACACCTTTAAAAACAAATGTACATTCTTTTGAAGTATGGACTTCCATCAGATTCAAACGCATCCAACCTACATGTAGACCCAGGGTTTGAGCCCAAAATAGCTTGCCTGTAGTCATAAAGTCTACTGTAATGCTCAATTAGGCCACCTTCATGATCATATAATGCCCTCTGCTTTGCTCTCTTACACTGTCCTAAACTAACATCAATCAGATACTTTACTCTTATGTCATCTTTCATTTTTCTATAAGGAATAAATGGATCACCTATGATTTCTTTTCCATATTGGACTGCAATCCACTTGAAATTGACAAGTGAGCCTAAGTTATAATTTCTACAACATTTATGTTCAGAAATGAGGGACATAATCTGAAATGAATGCTCATTACCCATCCATGATGCATATAACCTAAATGGACAAGCAATAAACTTTTGCTGAGAAATCATTTTTTTTTGTCCATTTTGGTCACTGACACTCTTGACTTGTACCCTCACCAGAATCATTCCCAACATGTTCCTTCTTTACTTTCTTAACCTTCCTGACCTTGCTTTTCTTAACTTGTTTACTACTACCCTCCCCATTTCCTACACCAGACCTATCTTTGTTTGGCATTACCCAGTTTTTGTTACCCTTTTTACCTGCACATCTGCCTTCTGCATCATTCCTTCCACAATAAATCAATACACTTCTCCAATCATTCTTCATATAGAGCTGATAACCATAGGCTACACCATAGTTAGTCAGAGCTAACTTTAACTGATGAGCACTTTCATATCGCATTCCTAAAACTGGCTCCATCTTATCCCAAGGAATATTTGGGTCAAAGGCTGGATAAACCACACCCTTTTTAACCTTATGCAAAGGATCTATCTGTTTATTATCAGGATTTTCTTCTATATCATCAATATCAGGGACTTTTTGTTGCCTTGAACCTCTAAATAAAGCCCTAGTACTACAAAGCTTATTTAGGAAAGGATCAGAGGTAGTAATATTCTTAATGACTACACAATCATCAGCCTCGGTCTCGGAAAGTCAACACCATCTATTTGTTCTTCAGCATCATCACTAGAATAACAATCACTATCCTCTATATTTTGTTCCATCTAAGTTAATGAGGCCCATTACATCGTAATCATAGTGTTCTACAAACAAATCAATCATATTACCATTATCATAACCATCATGTCCTCAACATCTTTATCATACTTCAACTCTTTTATACCTAAGGCCAATGTGGTACCAGTTTTTGCATAATACAACCTTTTTTACTCTATGGCAATTCCAAGCATCAACTTAATTTAAATTTCAACAAGAATATTAAAGGACATACCATCGAAATTGATATCATTTATTTCCCTTGAAGTACCCTCCGGATAACTCAAAGGGTTTGTAATGAAACTACCATCATACTTCAAATAAATGGTAAAAACAGCCTTCTTTGATTTCTTCTTATTTGGTTGACCTGTACATTAGGGTTTCAAAAATAATTAGGGTTTATCGAGGATTAATTAAACAACCATTATAAATATAAAAGTAAAACATATAATCATACCTTTAGACATGATTGGGAAAGTAACGATATCACTGGATAATCATAAAACAACTTGGATTAGATTTAATTTTTAGGGTTTGTAAGATTGGGGTTTTTAGAGAGAGAGTATGATTTGGGGATTTTATGAATGTCGGGGTGGGTGAGTTATAATATATTAGTGGAAGTCCACGTTGGAATAAAAAGAAAAAGAAAAAAAACCACGTCAGATAATTAGCCAGGGTGGAAAGTAAAAAAAAGAAAAATTACGCGTGGATATTAAAAAATAATGTGTTTCAAGTCGGTTATAAATTTGAAATTACATGGGTTTCGGTGTTAATAAAAAAATAAAAGGTTCAAGTCGGCAAATTTCGGAAAGTACGTAGGTAATTTATGGCGATTACCCTAAGTTCAACTATACTAGTTTCATATACATATTACTAGCTTCATAATATTACTTGCCTAGTTCTAAATGGATGTCAATCACAGGGCCGTCCCTGGCTATGGGTGGTACGAGCGACGGCCTAGGGCAGCACATAAAAAAGAGGCTTTAAATTTTTGATGTTGTGAATTGATTTTTTTATGATGAAGCTTGTGTTATGATGATAAAACGATGTCTAGTAGAATATAAAAGAAATAAATTGAAAAAGAAGCAATATTTCGAAAATATTTATGTTCATCGAAAAAATATACAGTCGTCTAAAAAAGTAGGGGGTGAAGAAGGAGATGAGAGACAAAAAAACATTAAAAGATTAAAGTGAAGCGATGACTGACGTGTTATGTTTTTCCAATAGTATTTACTAGTACTATTTTGATGAAATAGTAACTTTATCTAGTTTATTTTTAAATTTGTTTCTACATTATTTCATTACATTTCAACTAGTCTATTTAAATTAGGGTAAATCGCATAAAAAAGTATCCATCTTAAATCCAATTTTAATTAAATGTATTAGTTTTTTTTTTCTCAATTTAAGGTATCGATTTTTTTTTTTTTTTTTTTTGCAATGTTAGGGAATTAACAGGTTTGCAAGTTAAATTTTTAACGACCGTTTATCTTTTTATTGCATCGTTAGTCCTTTATATTTTCTACTTATTTTTTTATTACCTACATGTTTTTATTTTCTACTTATTTATAAAACTTATACACGTTTTTGTACACACATTTTTTACACGTTTTTATACACATATTTTTATACCCGTTTCTATACACACATTTTTATGCACGTTTTTATACACACATTTTTATACACGTTTTTATACACACATTTTTACACGTTTTTATACACACATTTTTATATACGTTTTTATACACACATTTTTATACACGTTTTATACACATTTTTATACACGTTTTATACACACGTTTTTATACACGTTTTATACATACATTTTTATACACATTTTTTATACACACGTTTTTATACACATTTTTATACACGTTTTTATACACACATTTTTATACACATTTTTATACACGTTTTATACACGTTTTATACACGTTTTTATACACACATTTTTATACACGTTTTTATACACACATTTTTATACACATTTTTATACACACATTTTTATACACGTTTTTATACACACATTTTTATACACGTTTTTATACATACATTTTTATACACGTTTTTATACACATTTTTATACACACACGTTCTAATAGACGTTTTTATACACACATTTTTATACACGTTGTTATACATGGTTTTATACACGGTTTTATACTCACTTTTTTATACACGTATTTATACATGTTTTACACACGTTTTTATATATTTTTTATACACGTATTTATATACGTCTTTATACATTGTTTATACGTTTTTATACACACATTTTTATACACGTTTGTATACATGGTTTTATACACACATTTTTATACACGTTCATGCAAGTTTAATACCGTGCGGTCTAAGTAAAGCCTCGAGCTTGATTTAACTGCTAAAGCTCGGGCTCAAAAGTTGGGCTCGTTCTCTAAAACTCAAACTCAAAACCCATTAAACTTGGACCAAGCCTACATCTTAGACATGGTGGGATACTTCTTATTCTAATAGCCTTTGGTTGTTTTGCGAGTTCGTTTCGTTAGTATTTTTCTGTTCCTTTTCGTTCTTTGTTTGTTGGATCGTTTTTGCGTGTATATCGTCTGCTAGTTTCTTTCTAGCATTTTTTAATAAAATTCCATTTGCCGTTCAAAAAAAAAGCTGAGCTCAACCTTTGACAGGCTCGGATTCAGTGCGGCTTGTGACATGTTTAATGTTTACATGTTTTTTGAATGCTATAAAAACCTCGTTGTGCCGAATTAGTCGTGTTACTCATGAGGATTAAGCATATGGACTTAACCCAATATGGAAATGTGACAAGCGTTGTGATCGAGAACATAGTCTTATCGATGTAAACTGATATAGAAACGGGGTTAGCTAAGCGTTTAGATTCGTCTGTCTCTTTGATCCAATAGAAACAAAGAAACATTATTCGCTTAGGGTGTTCAATTCAGTTGTATATGTTTTATCTTTCTCATGTCTGCCCAAAAACTTGATGTTGGTTTCGTTGAATTCGCTTAAGGTACTTATATCATGGAGTGTTATTGAACGTATGCATTGCTATGAATAAGAAAGAATATAGACACATACATGACATGGGGCGAACCAGAAAACAAAGTCACCATGTGCATTTACGAAAAATCAAACAAGACTCCATGCACAACTTTTTGGGACCGTGACCTCTACATGTATGCCGGTGTATGTACATGTTAGGCAAAACTGATTGTGCAACGGTATGCGTTGCATAAATATGTGCAGGTGCATATATGCACATATTAGACAAGTTATTATCAATCACGTAATTGACCTTTACACGTATCACGAAAAACGCCAATATGAGTTCAGGAGCATCAAACATGGGTCATCCGGGTCTTTGGTTGGCTCGCATTGAACTATCCATTTTTAGTTTTTTACCAAAAGAAATTTAAATATATGTCAATTTGTCATGGGACATAATGCTTACATTCCGTAAACAAAAACTTGTAGCCTCGTTTCTAAAACACAGACAATAAGACAATTAAGAATCAGCATATTCCGTACAATTCGGTACAAATATGTCTACTCTCTACACTATCAGTACGTTTGAGCAAAGTTAAGATTCTTTAAGAACTCTTGCGGTATCATATAAACCAATAGCGATATAACATCATATTGCTATCTGGAAAGGTTCAACTCGATCGACCCATTAAATAACGCATATTTACCCAAGTTGAGCCTTGTTTGACCAACGCAATTGACAATGTAAACAGAAAGATTCAAATCAATAGTAAAATGGGTTTAAGAAAGCCCCATTTTCCTTTCCCTCCAAGGTAGAGAAAGCAGTGTTCAGAGTCCAGATATCACAGAAGAAAAATGCGTCAGCGAAAAACGATACAACTTTCATACAGTGTACTGAGAATGAAAATGTCGCCACTACAGATCATTGTCCAAATTTGAAAGTTGGTTATTTATATCAGTCATATACTTGTGCATTTAACGGAATATAAACATACACAGCAACTGTTATACGAATTTGATAATTAAGCTATGCATTTGAATATGTCTTTATTAAAAGCACCCATATGAAAAAATATAAAGAGAATCATGAACACAATATTAATGCGGACAGCATAATTAAAAGGCAAAATAACACGTAATAATATACTATATTATATGACCGAGTATTACTTGCATTCCAGATGACCTATGCGGATTCTCTTCCTCTCTTCATCTTGTCAAATCTTAGCACCACTGCGACGTATATCTTGTCCACGGTTTCCTCAGCAAACATGAAAAGCTTATGTCTCCAATGTTTCTTGAACAACAAAACTCCAATAACACCCCAAAACCCTGCTGCAAAACCACACAGTATGTCCATATAGAACCATATCTTGTTTGATTTATGATTAGCTGCCTTGCTGTTTCTGTGCATCGTTGTTTGGTCTTCATTGTTGGAGCAATTCTTTGGTAATGGAGCGCCACATAGGTCTCTGTTCCCAACATATATTGATGGATCCATAAGGGTCTGCAATTGACTTCCTGTTGGAATTTGTCCGCACAAGTTGTTGTGTGACAAATTTAAATGGCTCAAAAAGTTCAATAGCTCGATGTTGAAAGGGATCGGATTTGCGGTAACTTGGTTCCTGAGAATATCAAGAGAATTTAACGCCTTCATTTTTCCAAGCTGTCTGGAATGCCACCGTTTGAGATGATTATTAAGACAAATGAGACCCACCAATGCTGACTAGTGATCATAAGATCTTGAAAGTATTTTCCGACTAAGTTGGGGCTTGAAAGATCCATGTTTATGACATATTGGATCGTTTTTGTATATTCAAGAGAGGCACCTTTCATCACCTGATTCAGACTTTCTTCTGATTATATCTTCACTGAATCGAATTTCTACTGGTAATCATAGCATCCAACCTTCCTAGACAATGAGGGATGGGACCCATTAAGTTGTTGTGTGCCACATCCAAGATTTGAAGGTATGAATTATTGCACAAAGACCGAGAAATACTTCCAGTGAAGTTATTCTTGTGTAGCCTGAAAACTATCAAATTTGTTAAGTTTTCTCCAATCCATTCGGGGTACGTTCCAGAAAAACCTGTTATCACCCAAATCTAAGATCTGCAATTCTCGTAAATTTCCCAGTTCTTGAGGAAGCTCACCAATGAATTGATTGTCATTCAAATTTAGCCAACTTAATGTTGATGATTGAGATAGTATAGAACTTGGAACGACACCAGATAATTGATTTGAGCTAAATTGCATGGTACGCAAGTTTCTCATATTCCCAAGACAGTTAGGAAGCTTCCCACTTAACCTATTTCTAGCAAGATTAAGAAATTGCAATTCTATCCTTCTACACAATGAAATAGGAATCGACTCATTGAAAAGGTTATCTTGCAGAAATAGTCGTGAAACAGATCCTTCATTAGGAAGGTTAGTTAAAGGTCCGCTGAGTTTATTATGAGAGAGATCTAACCAATTAATGATGGGCATCTTCCGCAACCATGTCGGCAAAGGTCCTGTAATGCTAGCATTAGACAACCTTAAAACTTCAAGTTTCTTTTGTGTTCGGAGCCACTCTGGAAATCCATTTATAATCTTGCTGGAACTGAGATCAGCATTCATCAATTGGAATGGAGGTTTCCACTCACGCGAAACATTGAATGTCAGCTTACTGTTAGAAGAGGTAAGCAAGTACTTCAACATCGAAAGCTTTGCTAAGTGGGCTTCAGTAATTACACCTTCCAAAGAATTTTTAGAAATATCAAGATCTCTGAGTTTGGTGAGTTGCCCAATAGAAACTGGAACAGTCCCATTTAACGAATTTGAATACACCGAAAACAGTTGTAATGAAACAAGTCTTCCTAGAGATGTTGGGACGTGACCAGTTAACTGATTGTAACTAAGATCCAAATACGTTAAAGCAGTTAAACTTCCAAAGGATTCTGGGATTGAACCATTCAAGAGATTATCAGAAAGATCCAACTCTTCCAATAATCTTAATCTTCCCAGAGATTCAGGTATTGGACCTGTTAATCCGTTGGACGATAAACGTAAGCCTCTTAATTGACCATTCTTCCAAAGGAGTCTGCAGGAAATGCATTTAAGCTATATCTATGTGCAAGCTCTCGAAAGAGTACTTGGGAGCAGTGCTGATTATATTTTTGGTGAGTAAATCAATTTATTTTCAAAGTGATTGTTCGACACTCTCAGTTTTTTAAGTGACATTGTCTCCAGATTCCAACATCCTCAATTTGCGTAAAATTGTTCCCAGAAAGATGGAGCATTCGAAGGTTAAGCATGATAGGAACCGATGAATTCAAATGTGTATTTGGAAAGGTCTAGGGATAACAGAGAACTCATGTTTATTAAAACAGATGGAAATCTGCCTTTAATTAGGTTCTGGCTAAGATCCAGGTGTTGGATGATAGAAATTGTAGTGGAATTAAGATGAGTGGGAGATAGATGCATGTTATGGAGCCCACAATTTGACAAACTCAGCTTTCGAAAAGAACCAATCATGCTTAGCAAAAAAGGCTGGAAATTGAATTTTGAAAGGTCCAGGAATTCCAGGGATGTCATGTTCTGAAAAAAGGCTGGAAATCGACCTTTGAAATAATTGTAGCCAAGATCTAGACGCTTAATGTGGGCAAGTGTTTGTACTTGTATACTAATGAGTACCAAGCTCAGCATTCGTTAGACCACATGTGACAAACTTAACTTCATAAGGGGGGGAGATGGCATCATGTAAAACACATGTACGTTTTTGAGCCTTACTAAGATCACATAACTCAAGTCAAGAGTCATTGAGTGACGAAAGGCAGATATCATGACATATATCAGACATGAGTGATTATGGTTTGTGAATTGTATTGAGATCAAAATACTAAATTTGAAAGATTTCCAAAGGCAAGGAGAATTAATACCAGGAAAAGGCATTGGAGAGATGAGATAACTTAGCTGTTTGAAGGATCCAATGTAATTCAGCGGATACGGTTCTTGAAAATAATTACCACTAAAGTCCAAGAAATTTTAGATGCTCAAGTACTTTTAACAGGTGATGACCTCCTTTACAATCAAGGTATTCAAGCTGTAATCTAAGTAGTCGCCAATAATTTTGTCGTCATTACGACCTCCTCTGAGATGACGGCTTATGTCAAAACTTTCCCAGTACTTTGTCGCAATTGGACTTTTCCCACTGCAACAGTCCTTGCAACCATGATGACAACCATGTATCAGAGGCATCGTAGACACTGTGTTTGAACTTGAGCAGAGCTAATCGCTCATGCTTAGAACAAATAGCTGAGTTATTTAGAGCAGAAAAACAAGTATGTATGTTTGCAGAAAAATAGATACTTAAAACGAGATGGATTAACAAAAACCAGTTATTCGCCATTTTTAAAATGCAAAGTGTAAAGATGGGTTCAAATGATCAACAAATTAGTCCACTTAACTTTACTAAGGACGGCATCATGTAAAACACCATGTCACGGTTTTGAGATCACCATACAAACAACAAAAACCACCTGTCTCTTTTCTATTCTAAGATTATGGAACTCCAAGTCAAAGACTTGAGTGACGAAAGGCAGATATCCATGACATATCATCAGACATGAGTGACGATGTTGTGATTGTATTGAGATCAAGAACTTACTAAAATTTGGAAAGATTTTCCAATGCGAGGAGGGACTAATACCAGAAAAGGCATTGGAGAGATTGAGATAACTTAGCTGTTTGAAGGATCCAATGAATTCAGGGATCCGGCTTCCTTTAAAATCATTACCACTCAAGTCCAAGACCTACTTTCTCATTTGTACCGTAATGACCAATTTATTTTTTTCGTACTAATTACACCCACGTACATTCAAATTTTGTTCGATATCACCAATATGACCATAAAATGACTATATTACCCTTGTCTTCTTCAACATATTTACAATCATAATTTTTTTAAATCTTAATTTTTTAAAAAGTACTTTAACAAATTTAAATTTTTTTACCAAAATTTTTTTTTTTAAAAATTTATAAAATATTTTTTTACGTTAATTTTAGTAAAAAATTAAAAAAAAATTAAAATTTTTAAAAAATCGCACTTTTTAAAATCTTAAATTTTTCGTACTTTTTAAAATTTTAATTTTTTTTTTAAAAAAGTTAAATTTTTTTCTACGAAAAAAATTAGATTTTTTTAAAAGTGAAGAAAAAAATAAAAAGTAAAAAAAATTCGAAGTAAAAAGTAAAAAAGTTTTAACTTTTTTATTTTTTCTTAACTTTTAAAAAAAAATTTGTTAAATTTAAAAAGTACGTAAAAAAATTAAATTTATTTAAAAAAATTAAGATTTTATAAAGTACTTTTAAAAAAGTAATTTTTTTAAAATAATATTTTTGAAATTCGTGCTTTTTAAAAAATTATGATTTAAAAAATAATATTTTGTTAAAGTACTTTTAAAAAAAATTAAGATTAAAAAAAATTATGATTATAAATATGTTAAAGAAGGCAAAGGTAATATAGTCATTTTATGGTCATATTGGTGATATCGAACAAAATTTAAATATACGTGGGTGTAATTAGTACGAAAAAAAATAAGTTGGTCATTACGACACAAATGAGAAAGTAGGTTGGTAATAAATGGCCTTTACCTTTTTTATATATATCTACATTTATAGATTAATGTTCCAAGTCCAATTAAATACAAGTTTATATTAAATTATATCTTCATCGATATAATCTTTTAGGGTAAAAATAGGGGGTGCTGATCACTATTCGGACAAACCGATTCGTCCAAGACATTCAGATTTTTTTTTGAACGGTGATTTTTATTAAAACAACACTAGCAAGAAGCTAGCAATTACAAAGATACAAGATATGGGTTTTTACACCAATCGATCCAACTAAAAGAAG
>BQNB010088429.1:0-24374 GCA_026074375.1 Tanacetum coccineum | reverse complement strand
CAATCAAACTTCATGCTCTTCTGAGTTAATTTTGTCATAGGCCTAGAGATTTTTGAAAAACCTTCAATAAATCGTCGGTAGTAACCGGCGAGACCTAAGAATTGACGAATCTCGGTTGGAGTCTTGGGTGACGCCCAATCTTTGATTGACTCGATCTTAGCAGGATCAACGTGAATGCCTTCACTATTAATCACGTGACTGAGAAATTTCACTGCCGATAACCAAAATTCACACTTGGAAAACTTGGCGAACAATTTCTCCTCCTTAAGTAGCCTCAATACTAACTTAAGGTGTCCTTCATGCTCCTTCTTATTCTTGGAGTAGATCAAAATATCATCGATGAAAACGATCACGAACTTATCCAAATACGGTTTGCACACCCGATTCATCAGATCCATGAATATCGCCGGTGCGTTGGTCAGTCCAAATGGCATTACTTAGAACTCGTAGTGACCATAGCGAGTCCTAAATGCCGTCTTTGGAATATCCTCTTCACGAACTCTGAGTTGGTGATAACCAGACCTCAAGTCGATCTTAGAGTAGACTCTTGATCCTTGCAGGTGATCAAACAAATCGTCGATTCTCGGAAGTGGGTATCGGTTCTTTACAGTAAGTTTGTTTAGTTCCCGATAGTCGATACACATCCAAAACGATCCATCTTTCTTCTTGACGAACAAAACTGAAGCTCCCTAGGGTGAGGAACTGGGTCTTATGAATCCCTTTTCAGAAAGTTCCCACAACTAAGTGGTTAACTCTTGCATTTTTTACGGCGCTAAACGATACGGGGATCGTGCTACAAGTGCAGCACCGGGGACTAAGTTGATTTGAAATTCGACTTGTCGAGTAGGTGGTAATCCAGGCAAGTCTTTTGGAAAGACTTCCGGAAAGTCTCATACGATTGACACATCCTCAAGTCGATTCTCTTCCGACTTGCCATCAGTCTTCTTTGCCATAACTTGTGCTAGGTAGACTTGGCAACCCTTCTAGATGTACTTCTGGGTTTTAGTGCATGAGATGATACTCAATTTTGACTTACTTCCACCGTTACATCCATCGCATTCGATTACTAACACTTCGTCTCCATAAGGGATACGAACGATCTTTTCATTGCAAACGATCACTGTGTGGTACCTTGCCAACCAATCCATACCAACGATGACGTCAAAACTACCGAGTTCTACAGGCATTAGGTTAATATCGAATGGATGACCTAGTAATCCTAACGTGCAACCTCTAAGTATCACATTAGTTTCAAAAATTCTTCCATCAGCTAGTTCTACGGCATAACTAGTGTCTAAAGTGGATGTGATGACATCAAGCAAGGCACTAAAGGTAGTAGACACAAAACTTCTATCGGCACCCGAATCAAATAACCTAGAAGCATAACGATTATTGAGAAGGAACGTACCCGTGACGACGTTGGAATCTAGGTTTGCTCCTCCTCCAATTGCATAAGCTCTTGCTTTAGCCTCATTGTTCCCAGTCTTATTCCATGTCTTATTTCCACGGTTCTGGTTTCTCAACTTGGGACACTCATTTCTATAATGCCCTTTCCTTCCACACTCATAGCAAGCATTTCCTGTTTGATTTCCAACTGGGGCCCTCTAAGAGGTAGCAGCAATTGTGGTTCTACAGTCTCTAGTCATGTGACCAACCTTCTTACAGTTACCACACTTCACTCCCTTCATGGTGAAATATGCACTTGCTGCAGTACGGTAAGGGTCCAACATACCCTCTTCTTTCAACATTATTCCCGACCGTATAAGCTCTTGCCACATTTTGACCATTAACATTCTGCCTCTTAAAAGGTGGTTGTTGTTGTCCACGGTTGTCTCTTGGGTTATTGTCGAACCTTCTCTTGTTCTCAGCATTCTTGATTGCATAACCCTTTAACTTCTGGTCCATCAGGTTGTTAGAAATACGAATTGCATCCTAGAGTCTAGTAGGTTCAGCAGCTATCACATTCCCTTGAATGTTGTCTGGAAGACCTCCAATGTACTTCTCAACCTGATCTCCTTCTTTCGGGACCATCTTAGTACACAACAGAGTCAACTCTTAGAACCCCTGGTTGTAAGCAGTAAGGTCATTGTTCTTCACAGTCAAATTCTACAATTCCGTCTTCATCTATGAATTTCGTTCCTAGGACAATAAACCTTAGTCATTAGCTTCATGAGTGCATTCCACGTCATGGCATAAGCAACATCAACTCCAATTGTCCTTTTATGTGAGTTCCACCAAGTCAATGCACCGTCCAACAAGGTGCATGATGCATACTTAACTTGATACCTCGGCGGGCAATTACTGATATGAAACATTGTTTCCATTTTCTCAAACCAATGAGTTAAACCAACAACTCCTTTCGTTCCTTTAAAGTTCAGCGGCTGACACTTCACAAAGTCATGGTAGGTACACTCTCGTGCACGTTGTTCACATTTGGTTTCCATTCCCATTCCCGTTAGCATTTTTATTATCACCATTGGCATCGAAATTGTCGTCTTGTTTCTTGGTATGTGCTTAATTACACATACCATTTTTCATTAAAAACGGACTTAAACGACTAAAAACGCACATAAAATGCCATATGTATGCTTGTTTTTGTGTTTGTACTGTGCATGTACCAGATATTTACTAAAGGACGAAAAATCAAGCCAAAATAGATAAAACCAAGCACGGAACGGGAAGAGCAGAAAAGTCAAAGTCAAAAAAGTCAACCAAAGTCAAACCCGAGAAGTCAAAAGTCAAAGACGAAGACGAAGCCGAAAAAAAATACTTAATGGGCCACCCGTACCCATCTAATGGGCCAGGGCAGCCCATTAAGCATCTATTTTACAAACTTATAAGACATAAGTCATATTAAAAGTCCAAAACCAAAAAACCATATAACCGGCCCAAAACCATATAGCCCAAACCCATTTTAACCCCTATAACCCAAAAACCCTTTCACCCTAACTTCGTTAGTCCTTAAAGGACTGACCTTGCAAACGGCACATACACCTTCAATCCTTTCACCCCTTACTTCGTTAAGTCGTTAAAGGACCTGACTTGCAAATGCGCACATTCCCACCCTTCAGGAGTTTCTTTTTTTAGCCTTACTCCCTTTAAACGTTTAACTCTTACAAGGACCTAACTTGCAATACCTTTTTATTCCTTCTGGGCACAACTTTTTTGCCATTCACCCAAACCCTTTTCACTATGCGCACCCTAAAATTAATTCTAACAAATCCCTAATTCCTTTTCCTCGACCATAACTAAATCCCTATTAAATCACACCCTTCACGTGGACCCTGCTACACTGTAGAAGCAAGCTTCGTTAACATCTCCAACATAGCCCCACCCCACATGGGCTCTTGAACACGCTGGCAATCCCTCTCAATCCCATTGATTGAAGGAAGTCGACAAAGAATCAAAGTTTTAGATCAATTGGATTGGGGCCAAGGAAAATAGAGGGTCAAGATTGACTTTGGTTTCCTCTCACACAGATAACACAAGAAAAGACCATACTGTCCTTACAGCTAAGATATTGGATAGAGGCAATAGAGAAGATTTGGGTAGTAATTGGGTAGTGTAGTATAAATTTTAATTTTAATGTTTTTATGTCAATTTAATAATTCTGTATTTTTCTTTTTATGCCTTGTATCCATTTTAATGATTATTGCAAATTTTAGTTTTTCAAGTTTTTATAATTATCTCTTTTTAAAAGTTTTATTATTGATGCTTTTATTTTTATGTTCAAAAGCCTTTCCATAAGCTCTAATAAGCTTTATACACTAGTCTTACTCTAAAAGTTTTACAAAAAGCTTTTTATGAGTTTACTGTTTCATTAAAGCAAGAATTAGAACATCAGCTTATTTTATGGAAGATAAGCCAGAAAAGGAAGGGCTTATTGGGTTGGTAAACTGCTTATTTATACGATGGGTAGGACCTTAGAGCTTATTAGGATCATTAGATCCGTGTTTTGAGCTTTGGATCAAGGTACTCCTTTATTTCCTCATTTTTAGCTTATTTTCATGTTCAGCTTCATTGCTTAAATTCTGCTTATATAAGCTTATTTCTGTTTTGTTTATGCTTATTTATTCTTATTGTTGCTTATTTGATATTGAATGATGCTTCTTTTAATCTGTTTAAGTTTATGTTCATGTATTCAAAGTCTTAAAGGGGTGTTTGGCATAAGGGCCAAAATGGGTCAAAATGAGTACAAAATGGTTTTGGGTCACTTTGCCAACTTTGGCAAGCTTTCTTTAGTTGTTTTAACCTGTTTTTAAAAGCTCTTTAAGTCCTTAAGTTTGTCTTAAGGATTTGTCTAATTGATGTGTAAATCTGTTAAGTCAAAACAGATTCATAAAGCTTATTTGATTAAGCTTTTGAAAAGCCCTTTTAAGTGTTGTCTTAGTGTTGTTTTTAAAGTTAAAATGCAGTGTCCAAGTTTTATTTAAGTGTCCTTAGGTCTAGTTAGGTTTTGTTAAAATCTGTCAAAGTTTTTGTTAAGTGTCTTTTGGTCTAAAACTGCTTTTTTTCAATTTCAATTTTAGGTTCCTTAAAACTGTTTTTAGTTTCTGAATTTTTGAGTATAAGCTCTTTGTGGTATCAATTTTATCTGTTTTAACTTAGTTTGTACTTTCAGCTTATTTTACTTGCTTAAAACCAAGGCTGCATAAGCCCTTTTCTCTTTTTAGAAAAAACCAAAAATCAGCATATGCTGTGTGTGAGCAGCCTTTTCATAAGCCTTTTTCAGGGCTTATCTTTATTTCAAACTCAATTTTCTTTGGTTATTATTAAAGCTTATTGTTCAATCTTTTCATTTCTATAAGTCACATAGCCATAAGGATCTGTTAAGGGTCTTAAAAATAAGCTCAAAACCACCCCTAAGGGCTGTTTGGTTACCAGTTTTGAGGCAAAAGCTTATTTGCTTTTTTTGAGCTTTTAGCTTGTTGCATTTGCTTAATTTAGTTTTATTTCTGCTTATTAGGTTAGTGTTAATCAATTTTATCTTATTTCCTCTAGGTTAGAGCTTATCAGAGCTTAATGCACTTTTTAGCTTAAAATTTCAAGTATAAGAAGCCTTTAAGTATTTCTGTCTTTTTAGCTTATCTCAGCTAATTTTCTTAGTTCAATTGTGTTTAGATTTGCTTATTTAGTGTAGTTGTTATCTGGTTTTGCTTATTTTCCTTTCCCTTGTGCTTTTAAGTTCAAAAATAGCCAAAAAGTTTATCATTATGACTTAGTATAAAAATGGCCAATTCTGTCAACCTTTTTAGCTGATTTTCTTGCTTATTTTGTGTTCCTATTTGCTTATTAGTTTAGATTTAAGATGCTTCTAGCTTATTTAGTTCAGTTTTTAGCTTATTCATAGCTTTTGTGTAAAATAGTTAAGTTTTAAGTCATTTTCTAGTTTTTTTGCATTCTATCACCATTTTCAGCTTATTTCAGGCTTATTTTTAAGTTTTGTAAAAACTTTCCTTCTTTAAAGTTGCTTATTTTTGCTAGTTCTATAAGTTTTTAAAAAGAGAATTGAAAAAAAAATGTTTTTGAAAAAAGGAGAGGCATGGGGGTCGAACCCATGACCTCCCCTTTCACACACACTCGTCCCACATAACTCACACACTAACCATTGGCACCAGTAGGGCCATCTGGTTTTTCTTCTCCCTATTTTATTCTTATACCCTTTTAGCCCAATAAGCCTTTCAGCCCTTTTGGGCTTATTTCCAACTTATTTTAATAAGCTGGCAACCCAACTTTATTTTTCCTAGAATCAGCATAAGTCAAAGTACTTTTTGTAATTTTTTTCACATTTTTCTCATTTAATTTGCTATTTTTAATAATTTAATTTCATTAAAACAGTAATTAATTCATAATAAATAAAATAAAAGTCAAAAAAATATAATTCTTTTTTTTTAAATTTTCTTTTGTCATTTAGGACCTAGGAAAAATGAATTTGCATTCGTATGGTTAAAATTGTAAAATTTGATTTTTCAAAGAACGGGATTGAATCCCGTTCTCGTTTTTCGTGTTTTTAAGCTTAAAAGTAAAAAAATCACTTTAGGATTAAATTTTGATAATTTAGGTTTTTAAGTCACGTTTTTACATTCCCGTTTTAGGTTTTAACTTAAATTGCTTTCGTTTTAGGGTTTCTTTTACTTGTTTTTCCATTTTTAATTATAGAAAAGCAAACCCCCATTTTTGATTTTACTTTGGAAAAAAGTAATTTCTTCTAGAAATCTTTTGGAATTCTTACTCTCATTGATATTTATCCTTATATTTATATATTTTTATTATCTATTTATATATACGTAATCGGATCGAACCAATTTTTGGCGCCGCTGCCGGGGAAGCCATGAGACGATTATCGAGTTGAAGTTTGTTGTGCCTTGAAGACCCTTCATCGTGAAGTTATTTTCTTGTTATAAAAATATAAAAATACAAAAATACAAAAATATTTTATTTTCTCGATTTTTGTGAATATATTATCAAATAATCATAAATACTTTTCCTAAAGTTTATCCTAAAAAGAAAAAAAACATATCATCAAAATAATGTTCTCAATTGGAACATTATCATAATAAGTTCCCGAACAAAAGATCAAAAACTTACCTTTTGTGTCACTTGCGAGGTACGGTTCACCTTTGAAAGATAAACAAACTCTAAGAGGGGTATAAGGCGGGTTGTTCCGAGGAACTACGGCCCTAAAGGAGAAAGGTTTTAAATAGCGTTGCGCTTTCCTACTCCTCCGCTCCTTTGTGCGTTTTCTCTTTAAAGAGTTACCGAGAAGCTTGTTGATTAATTGGTTTAAGTTGTCTTATCTCATTTTGTCTGTTAATAAAAGATGTTGTTTAAAAAACTCGAAAATCCAAAAATAATCTCCTTTTTCTTCTAAACCGTTTAATGCGTGCTTCGTACCGGCGTCGGTATCGTTTAGATTCTTTGTGTCGGAAGGTTTGTTACAGAAAAGATAGTTAAGAAGATGCGTATTGATCTTATCCTTATTATATATTTATATTATATTATATTTATATATATTAAGTGACGAGTCAAGGACAAGTAACGTTCTAATTTACATCCCCCCACTTAAATTATACAACGTCCTCGTTGTATAGATAGAACATTAAAAACGGGAAATTAAAAGAATTAGAACGAGAAACTCCCTTCATGTTTTGCTCGGTAGATTCTCTAAGTTGAGTTTATAAGCAAGAATGTGTGTTGTAAATGCGTCTGGATGCCAGCATGACTACAACACACACATAGGATTCCAGATGATCGATACTCTACCAACTTTGTTGATTTCTTTTCCAGCGACGTCCTGTGCAAAATATAGGAAAAACATGCAAAATCCTATCTCGGGTATCCTACAGTTAATAATTAATAAAAACAATAAACTGTATAGGGGACCAATACGCCGTATCCATAAACTGGAATACGTCGTATGGAGAAACCTGAAAAAGTATCAATACTGGCCAGTCTGCCAAATATGCCGTATCATGTGCGTGAATACGCCGTATAGACATATCTGACAATAAAGTTTTAAATGCAGAAAAATTAAGGACTGATATGTCCAAACATTCAATACGCTATATGGTATGGATCGGATTCGCCGTATTGATGTCTGGGAAGACAGACTCGATAAAAATAAATAAAAACAATCCGGGTTGTCTCCCGGGAAGCACTTTTATTTTAGCCAGTCTTTAAGTTAGACTTTTTCTTCAGCTTCTTTCACTTTATCTCATGCATGCTTATATGCCCGCGTGTGAGCCATTCTTCCATTTTCGCATCTCGGATATATTCGGGTCCTAAGTTCAAGACTCCCTTGTAGAAACTTTTGAGCTTCTGGTATGGATGTGAGATTCCATTTAGCTTATCATGAACACTTACCTTTAGTAATGGCTTGATCTTGTTGCATTGGGCATTAGATAGATGTTTAAACCTTGGATGTGATCACGCCATTTGGTAAGTCACGTTATCATTTCCATTGTTGATAGTGATTAACCCATCAAACCTTCTTTCTTCCACACATGAAGCTTTGCATAATGGTTCTCCAACAATGACATCTCCTGTGTCTTGATCTCGGTAGCCATCCATATTTTCCACTGCTGCAAAATGAGTTACAACAGAAAAATTTCCAACAAAAATAGGTACATTCATAAAAGCTCCAACCACATTCTTTCCTTTGTATTCAACTTTGTCCTTCATAATAGAATTGTAGAACTCCCGAGACATCACATTAACAGAAAAAATTGGAATTTTTTTTTAGCATTTACATGTTCGAAACCTATCATGCATGAAAATCTTAAGTTGTAGGAACAATCAATATGGATCTTCCGGTCAAAGTCACAAAAACTAGGGTACTCGTCAAAACTTTCATTATTCCTAATCTTGGTTATGTCAATCATGGGCTCATCAATTCCCTCACCTTCCTCAATGGTGGGCATCAAATCATCAACTTGATCTCTGATAAGTTCTAATGGTACGTTAAGATCATTTAATTCGATGTAATCTCCATATAAAGGGTCTAATGATCTATTTCACACCAAAGTCTTTCCCATTGTCCTAGCTTCTAAATCAAGTTCCATACGTTCTCTTAAACCTAACATGTAGACCCTCTTAATCAAACTACTAGCAGGTTTCATACTTTTAAAAATAATTTTCTCATCCCCTACCCTCAAAGTAATCTTTCTTTTGAACACATCAATCTTAGCGTGGGTGGTAGACAAAAATAGTCTTCTGAGGATCAAGGGCACTTTGACATCCTCGGGCATATCTAATATTATGATGTCTACGGTGAAAATAAACTTACCAATCCCTACTAGTACATTCTCAGCTATTCCTTTTGGATATTTCACTGTTCTATCTGCTAATTCAACCGTCAACTTAGTGTGAGCTAATTCTCCTAAACCTAAGTTAAGATAGGTCGAGAGAGGCATGACACTTACGCTAGTTCCTAAATCAGCAAGGGCATTATAAAAAAAACATTAAAAATATAGCAAGGCAAAGTGAAACTTCCTAGGTCTTTCTCCTTTCGGGGTATGGAATTATCGATATGTGAAGCTCCATATGAGTTAGCTTCCAAGAATTACAGTCCATACGATCCCTTTTTCTCATAACAATAATAATCATTCAAACAACTTGGAAATGGACTAGTCATTCCTCTTGACTCGAACATCAGCTTACTATTCTGTTGGGCCGATACGACGTATTAGGATGATTCGATACGGCATATCGATGTCATATCAGCTTCAACAATAGTCGAGATCGACTTGACATGATCCCTCGGGTTTGTTTCAGTAGATCTGGGTAAACTTCCAAATCCTCTTTCCTGTAGTACCTTTCTCATTTGCCCGATTTGAATCTCTAAAGTTTTAATTGAAGCTCCCTTGTTTCTGATGGCAGCGTCAGTGGAAGCTCAAATCTCCTTGATCAAGTTGAAGTTTTCTTCATGTCTCTTTGTTGATTCACTCATAAATTTGCTCAGTAATTCTTCCATTGATTGTCTTCGTTCTTGTTATGAAGGATTTTCATTGTTTCTTTGATAGAATCCTGAAGCTGCTGCTCTATATCCCGCTCCTTGGAAAGGTGCACCAAATTGAGTGAAGTAAGCTTCTTCAAGGGTTTTACCTTCTTCTTTGAGTGGGAAATCTTTGGTGTAGTGGGGTCCTTTACATTGTTCACATCCTACTTGAGCAGCATAAACCTTTTTATTCACCTTCTTGATTTCTCTTCCAAGATTATTGAGTTGTGCTTGTATGGCTGCCAGTCCGTTAGAAGTTTCAGTACTTCTTGTCCTAGATGTTCCATTGTGCCATTTTTGAGAATATTCAACCATTTCTTGGATGGATACTTTTGCATCGGCAGCTGTCTTAGTTGGCATGACACCTTTTGAATCAAGAATTTGTCTAGTTGGAACATCCAGTCCAATGTAAAACAAGATCACCTCCTACATCTTTGTCAAGTAATGCTGAGGGTACTTCATCAAGAGTTCTTTAAATTTCTCCTATGCTTGGTAAAGGGTTTCATCAGGTTCTTGCTAAAAGTTGTTGATCTCCTCCATTTTCTTTGCAGTTCAAGCCGGTGGGCAATACTTGCTTAGAAACTTTATCTTTAGATCTTCCCAAGTTTTAATTGAACCAGACGGTTTGTTTCTTAGCCAATGACTCGCGGGTCTATTTAGGGACATAGGGAAGACTCGAAGCATTATTTGATCTTGAGTAATATTAGGAACATGGAATAAGTCAACAATCTCCAAAACTTTCTCAATGTGTTCGTTCGCATCTTCGTGATCCGAACCGCTGAAGGTGTTGTCTCATAGTTCCTTAAGAAATTGGCCTTTTAGCTTAAAGTGATCTTTGTCATTGATTTTAGGCCTAGCGATGCCCGATCCATAGTCAGCTTGGGTTTTGCTCATATATTGTTCTATGGTTTCCGCCATTGTTTCCGTAACTTCTTCCTCAGAATTTTCTTCTAATCCTAAAATAGATCTAAGGGTGATCTTGATTCGTCAAGATTCAGTGTCTTGAAAAGCTTCCTAGATGATCAAAATTCTCGTTCCGGATCCTTGAAGGGAATTAATAGTTCCTTTGCTGAACTCCTTGTCATGCAGTATCTGAAACAGAGGATAAACAATCAGTAAGATAGGCTCGGAGGAAAGAAAACACATATATACGGAAATTAAATGGGAAAAACCAATTCTGATACTATATCAGATGATCGATACGCCGTATTCAATTGATCTGAATACGCCGTATCAATCTATTGAATGGATACGCTGTATTGGATAAGAAATTTAGATACGCCGTATCAAATGGAAGTGGATACACCATATCGAGTTATCGACCAGAATAGTGTATAGAAAACAATTAAATCAAACAAACAAACTAATAAACAAATATACAAGCAAATACACAAATATATAGAAGTTTACAAAATTTTACACTAATCTAAATTCCACTAATTAATATACAAGAAATTTATATTTTATAATAGTTCAAGTTTTAAATACACCTACGGCGTATCTAAATATCGTATAGGTGTATTTTATAACCGTTCAAGTTTTAAATTTATATTTTGCCGACTTAACCTAAAACAACACGTTACCGGGCAGTGTACCCGGTCAGATAGAGTTTCGTGGTAAGTAGGCTATCGATCACTAATAGCGAGAACTAATCTTTTATTTTATCAATATTTTGGTTAACTAAACTAAGTTAATTTAAACTATGTTAATTCTATTCTATGTTAAACCTATGCTAAATCTATGTTAATCCTAATTCTAACGAATAAAGGAGGGGGGGTTTCAGCCTGAGAGACTGGCACAGGTTTGTGGGGACTTAGATCTACTTAAGACACAATAACACACGCAAGCAAACAGACAAAAGATAAAAGAGCGGTCTAGCCAAATATAAGAAAATTGTATTAACCATGATTAATCTAATAAGAATGTTGGTTTGTTTATTTAGTGCAATGAATACTTATCTCGAGGTGGCATATCATTCTTAAGACTTGTGCGTACTTCTTCCTAAGACCTAGACACGTAGAATTCTGTCACAATTAAACACATCCGCATAAAGCATCCTATTGGCTAATTATAATATATCTTAGGGATTAAAGCAATGGTGATCTTGTTGAACTCTAGCTCATAGAGACTTTACCCACTTACTGCTTAATGGCAATTTATATACTAGTAGTCCATTGGCCAAGTCTTTACCAATTGATTAAGAATGTACTTGTCGATCCCAAGGGTCACCTACCGGTCCAACTAAGCTCACTAATCTAAATGCAATGATAGGTCATTATTTGTGATCCTATTGGTCTAGATATATAAATCACTATATGGAGAGCCATCTCGGCATCTAGCTAACGTGGTCGGTATCACTAGATCCAGTTGAATGATAGGTCGCATACAAAAGCACGTAAACAAGTATAAATTGATAAACATAAAAAAGCAATCAATGATAAATTAAGCATTCGAGATAAACAAACCAAACATTCAAATCTTCATAATAATGGCTAATACCCAAGGGAATTAGCCCTCAATCGTCATAATCAATACAAGAATAATAATCTAACCAAGGTAAACTAACCGAGTTAAACGAATAATACTAAAAATCGAACAATTACTAGAGTATAGGAGATTACAAAGTGTTTTCTTATGGAATTGATAGCTTTGCTTAACCTCTTCTGCTCTTCTTGTCTTCTGAAAATCAACTTTTGTGGTTAAAGTATCGAAAATATGATCAAGGACACTAAAAACCTGTTTTTAGGTTTTCCATTTATAGGGACTGGAATTTGGTCGAAACGGCGTATCGAGTGACTTGGATAAAACGTAACTGGGGTTTCTTAGAGTAGGGACCACGTTCAATATCTTCCAGATACTTTATTACTTTAAATTGAATATGGCGTATAGACTCCTTCTGGATATGGCATATTGGTCTTGGGTCTTCGTTGTTTCTTGTGAAGTGCAGGCACATATACGCCGTATCTTCCTTGATGGATATGGCGTATAGGATGTCAGAGTTAGTTTCTTCAAATGTCTTTGTTTAAGCTCCAGAATGCGAGCCTTTTTGCTAATCTTCACCAAGTACTTCATAATTACTGCAATTCTCAAATATAAATGATTAAGTAACAATTCTTGCAATAATCATACAAAATGGGTTATTTACATAGGATAAATGATGCTATAAGAGTAATGTTATTTGATGTCATCAGGCATTCTGTTTCATGGACGGGATTGATGATAGTGACGTTTTGGGTTATGGTTCGGGTAGGAATACGAATTTCTGGAAATTTGGTCGTGATATCCTCCATGATATCCTTGGATGTAATTAGCTTCATGAGGTTCACACATCGGCGTGTCATCCTTCATGTATATTTGTGAAGCATCATTGTCTCTACGACCGTCTCGCATCTCTTTGAGCTCCTTCCTTATTTTCAGGAATTCAGAATCAATTTTGTAGTGAGAGTTTCGAATTTCTCCATCAAAATTTCATGACCGACATCGATGTTGCTTTCGCCGACGGAAACAACAGTTTTTGATTTCGGGTTTTTTTGGGACTCCTTCGAGAAATTAAGTTTGAGAAGGACCTTGTCCTCAAGGATTTTGATAGCTTCGTTCAGTGTATTGTGGAGGAAGATTCCTTCATCGTCGAGAATTCCTTGTGTTAGATCGTCTAAACCATGATAGAATATTTGAATTATCATTCCTTTGGTTAGACCGTGTCCTTAACAAGTGCGAAGCATTTCTTTGATTCGGAGCCAAGATTCAACGAGAGTTTCGTTATCGAGTTGGTGAAATTTATGAATTTTGCTTAGGAGACGTCTAAACTTTATGGGAGAAAAGTATCGGCTTATAAAATCTTATCTTATTTCATTCCACAAAGTAATAGTTCCTTCATTAAGTTCGTTCAACAAAATTTTACCCTCTCCTAATAGCGAGAAAGGAAAAGTCCTCAACATAACCGCCTCCTCTTGATTTTTACCATATTGGAAAAGGTTACTAATTTCAAGAAAATCCGCAACGTGTTGGTGAGGATTGGAAGGGATTTGCCCATAAATTTGATTATCCTGAATCATTTGCATGTGGGTACCCTTGATATGGAAAAAACTAGAAATAGGGAATTGGATTATAGCGGAACTAGGAGTTAGTATAACGTTCCTAGTACTTGACCACATCGGTTGGTCATCAGGATCAACGACGGTTATGGGTGGGGAATCGGGTGGAGTTTTGACTTTCGTCTCGAATATATCCATCTTTGATGTTATGACGAAAAGTTCCTTGATGAACGGCGGTTTGGTGTATGGTTCGGGTGATTCAAGTTTGAGGGGCACGTTTGGTGTCTTTTCGGGTTTAGTCCTGTTCTTGAACTTAAGTTTAAGTTCACAGAATGGACTAGCGAGATGTTTACCCCAAGAACATGGGTTTATACAAACCCGGAGTGATTTGCAAAACGTCATAGGAAATTAAATAAAAAGATAAATGAAAACAAATAAGAACAAAAATCTTTTTGTATTTTTATATATGACGTAATAAGAAAAATTAACTCGACTACTATAAAAAAATATTACTAGTATTACTACGAGAGAAATAAACTAGTTATGACAAAATAATTGTTTAATAGACTCATTTTTAAGACTTTTTAAGACACTTTTTTTTAATAACGAATATAGTTACATCGCCAAAGACTACTAAAGAAAACTTTTTTTATATTTTTTTTATAATAGACCCTCTTTTTTTAATAAGTTTTAAAAAAAATGAGAAAACAAAGACGACTTAATAAAAAACCTTTTTTTAATTGACTAACGAACTAACTTTTTTTTTACTAAAGACAATTTCATAAAAAAATATTTTGTAACAAAGTAATAAATAACTAAAAAGAAAAACACAAACAAAACAACAAACGAAATATTGTACCTATTCAATCAAGCCGGGGGGCTTGAATGACTTCGGGTTCTAACCACGGGGTTTGGGATCAAACCGGAGCGGATAGAAATACGAAATTGGCACAAAGGTTGCCAATCGGGAGATTGCGTGGTGTTTGGTTTAGGTTTTAGGGATTGATTCTTTCGGGATCAAAAGAAAAGGGAGTAGTTGGTTCTTTCTCGACAAACAAGAGTTTAATCAAGTCTAAACACAACTATGAACAAGATTAAACAGAGCTTGAACTAGAATTAAAGGTAAAACATAATTTTTTTTAGTTCGAGTGTTCCAGCCAGCCGACAAAGCAAGGCAGCTGGCCGGTTGTGGTTCTAGCCGAGCGGCTAGGTCCGTCTGATGAGTTTTTGGAGATTTTCCGCAAGCTAAACTAAGCACGAATTATATAAAACAAAATACAAAGATTTAAAATACATAAAAACATGAACAAATTCCCGACAGCGGCACCAAAAACTTAATGTGTCTCGCGACTACTAGTTTTAAATTTATAACACGAATTACCAAAAAAAGAAGAGAACACACGGGAAGTATAACCCTTTCGTATGTAGCTAGTTTGTTGTGGTAAGCCGAGGTTGTTCACCAGGATTTAGGTGTTTTTGTTTGTGAAGAATCTATATAACAATAAGCTATATGAAAATAGTAAAAAGGATGTCACAATACAAAATACCATATAAGCAACTAATAACACGGAAATGATGATCGGGCAAATTCAATAAGTAAAAGACAACACTTGTTTGGATTAGTTCATAAAACTTGGATTGTTCATATGAAGATGGTTTTGACAAATCGATTACAAGTTAAGAATATGATGGTGAAAAATTCCAATCTTTGATTCTAAAGCATATAACCTACGCGTATGATCATAAGACAATAAAGTCAAGCATTAAGCCAAATCAACCAATTCATGATTATGTTTATTTAATAAGTTTGATTTTCGATTCGTTTCACAAACTTGTTAACAATCACACCCGAGTTTCTTTGCATAATCAAGCCACTAAAGAAATGGTCAATACAATAGATAATCATCCATAGACAAAATGATTATAACTAGTTGAATGATGAAAACCCTTTCGACCTATGAAATAACCAACAACTAACCAAGCATGATAAGTAAATGAACAAAACTCAAGGACAAATGGATCTCAAACATAACATTAAATTGATCAAAACCATAATTAATCATAAACAATCCTCATAGCATAAACATCATCCAAACAAGTGTATAAAGAACTACTCCATGGCTATTTTAACAAAAACCAAAGGTTCAACAATCATATCATTCATAAACATTCTGAAAAGTAAATGAATAATACGAAAGTGGTAATTACAATCGGTGATGGAAGGATTTAGAGCAACCCTTAAGCCTCCAATCGACTACAAGTTCGTACCAACCGGAAAATGGTTCTCAACACCTTCTTTGATGTTCTTGAGCACTACTTCTAGAAATGGCCGAGGTTTTGAGGTCTTTTGGGAGAGTAATAGTGGTGGAAATTCATCCTTAGGGTGTAAGGAGAATTATTGAAGATGTGTAGAATAGAGAATGAGGATTGGATGATGAAAACTAAGGCATAAGGTCTCCTATTTATACTTGAAATGCCCTTGGCCACCAAGCATAAAACTTGGGCACAAAGGGTCATAAAATACCAGGAAATAGATTCTAGAATGATCTTGATCATTTCCAAGTGATTAGGGATCATAAACTTGTATTAAAAGCTTACTTGGAGAAGTCAACGAAGATGACCCGGGTGGCTAGATTTTGAGCCAAGCAGCTCATTTGCATCATCCACTCTGGGTGGCTCTTCGCCAACCTAGGCGGCTGGCCACACGTCACAAAAAGTATTTTTCTTAATTTTGCGTTTAAGCTTCCCGTTTGAGTTGTGCTTGGTCGTAGGTCATTATACTTCAATATAACTTCATTTTAGCTCTATCTTGGTACTTAGAAGCTTGTATGGTTGACTCTTTTGCTCTTGAAAAGCTTCTCGAGCTTGATCTTGAAGCGGGATTCTTCATACTTGCATAAAACTTCATTTATTCTTCTTTTTCATTATTTTTCCTTGTTTTCCTGTACTTGGCTACAAATAGACTTGGAAACACACTTTGACACAATTAAGTAATAAAAAAATATAATAATATCCAAATAACATATAAAAAAGTAAGGATAACGCTCCTAAAAACATACTCAATTTGAGCATTATTAGTCTCCAAGACCATCTCTTAAGAATGGTATATGTTATGTCAAAACTGAGTCTAGATCTAAAACACCTCCACCTAGAAGAAATAATTATTCTCAACAAAGATACAACACATCTCAACCTAGAAGAAAGTCTAGCGGTGTTGGGCCAATTTCATTGCCTACTGATCTTTCACTTAGGATTTGAATACAAAATAACCTAAGTGTAAATATCCTTTTAACAATTCAAGGTCACTGAGTGAACAGTCACTTAGTGAGTTGCCTTCAAGATGTTCAGCCTGAGTCTACAAGAAAGACTCTAGTATTTAGTGAGGCGGTTCTCAGTGAATAAAGCCTGAGCCAAAGAAGAAGGTGATGGGTTCAGTGAGTTGTGGCAATAGACTCACTGAGCCCTATATGATCTCTAACAAATAGAAGACCCTGAAGATAAGATACTGAAGAATAGGCGGGATAGTTTGAAAGCAGATAAGTCCAAGCTCTTATCTCCAGAAGTCAACTTATCCTAAAGAGGGTATAAGATAAGTTCAGTGTCAAGAACTAAACTTGGAAAGAGCATTTGTCCCATACTTAGAATAGATATTGTAATAGGGACAAAACAGTACACATGTACTAACCTATTAGATCTAAGATAAGTGCTCAACACCCAAGAGGTGTGACCCTACCTATGTAGTATAAATAGAACTCTTATAATGGAGTAGATGTGAAGTTTGTGCATTCAAAGTCGTAACTATCATAAACACACATCTACTCCTCCAAATTTAATAAGTCCCTGAGCAAGCTCAGTTGGTTAGCATAGTAGTTAACTTTGCATAACACTTTAGGTTTATGCAAAGTTATTAGTGAAGAGATCACACATACACACATTGTCATTCAATCCCTATTGTAGTTTCGCATATAATGGGGTATAATTCTTAATAAAAAGAGTTAAATGTTGAAAAGTTATTTTTGTGTCTTTTACTTACTAAGTTATATTTATGTACAACAATCTTTTCAAACAACAAACTATTTCCTTTACTTGCTAGCCATGAGTTAGTTAATGATAACCTTGTAGTTATTGTTTACTAACTAAGTAGGAACAACAAGTGGTATCAGAGCCTCAGGTTTGTAAAACTTACTTAACACTAATTTACTTAAGTTTTTAAAACCTAGATCCTTAAGTGGCTGCAGTAAATGATGTACCCCAGCTAGTTGACAAAAAGGGAGGTAGCTACACTACTATTGCTCCTAAACTAGAGCCAGGAAAATTTAATAAGTGGAAAAAGCGAATGCTTTGCTACTTAGCGGGAGTGGAACCCTATTACTTAAAATGTATTAAGGATGGTCCATTTTAGCAAAAAATAGCTGAAGGTGATGCTAAGCCTGAGTCCCAATGGACTCTAGATGAGAGAAGGGTGGTCATTCAAGACCAGCGCCTTAAAAGCATCATTATGTCTTGTCTACTAGATGACATAATGAAATCTATCATTATTTGTGTTTCAGCAAAAGAAACATGGACTGACTTGGTTCACAGCTTTGAAGGTCCCTCAGATACCAAGGAAAATAGGATCATGGATCTGAAACTTGAGTATCAAACTTTCAGGGCAAAGTCCACTGAAAGTATCTCACAGACCTACACCCGCTATAAGACCCTGCTCAATGAGCTTGCCAATGACGGTGTTAACCTCTCTAAACACGAAATCAATATTGGTTTCGTAAACAGTCTCCCTGAGAAGTGGCTAACCTTCTCTCATGGACTGAGGAATGCCAATCATACTCAGACCCTTGACCTTGCAGATATCTATGGAATGTTTGTCTATGAAGACAACCTAATCCAAAGAAGGTATTCTGACACCAAAAAGGCCCTCATCACCACTCCCTCAAGCACTCTAATTTCTATTGCCTTCTTCTCTAACAATGTCATTCAGGATTTCCAAGAAAATTCTAATGATGAAGTAGATGAAAGGACTAGTGAAGAGTATCTAAGAGCCTTAGATATTAGGTATCATGAAAGAGCCCTTTTGGCAAACTCAAAACGTTTTATAAAAAGAAGGAACAATTTCTCATGTCAAAAGGGAAATGAAAATACTGCATGTTACAAATGTGGCAACAAAGGTTATTTTGCAAGAGACTACTTTTCTAAAACGTCTAAACCGTCTTACAAATCACCAGTGAATAATTACTCATCAGTCTCTAAAGGCTTTCAACCAAAGTTTACTCCAAAACTTATTCAGTCTTCTTCTAACTCAAATAATCAAGCTCATCCAAAGTTTTAGAAAGATTAAAAGTCCGAGTACAAGAAGATGAAAGGTAAGATTGCACTCCTTGAGGCAAGTCCCTCAGGTTCTCAGAACTCAAAGACCTTCCAACCAAAGAACAAAGGTTTAGTCACTGAAACCTTTGATTGGGATGAGGAAGAGGTTTCTGATGAGGAAGAAGTCACTCAGGTCAAGGTACTCATGGCTCTAGCTGATGATGAGCTCACTGTTGGAAAGAGTCATGCTTGTAATAGTGAATGGGTCGACATCACCATAAGAATGGTAAACACTCTTCTCTCTATGGATGAAGACGTCGATTGGGAAAATTACCTAAATATATCAACATTGATCTTAAATTTGTTGAAGAGCAACGATTAAACTTACTTTCTAAGTATAACAAAATGGTTTTTGAATTAAATAAGTGTAGAGATGAATTGCTAATTTTAAAACAAGCCAAGCTTGATGCTGTCACATTTCAAATTCAAAACACCGAACTTACAAAGTTAAATCATGCTCTTCAAGAACAACTCAAAGAGGAGAAAAAGATCAATGAAAAATGGCTAACTAGCTCAAAAAAGGTTAGTCAATGCATTAGTGAGCAAATTCCTCACCAAAAGAATAAAGTTCTTGGTGGTGAATTACTCACTAGGTCATCATCTAAAATGAATGAAAATGAAAATCTTTTCGTTCCTGCTTCCATGGGGTATGACCAAGAAATGGTTCCAAAAACCAAAGACTGGGTTGAGAGACTCAATCCTGACAGCAAACTTCCAAACTTTAATACCAAAAGAATTCTAGTTCCTAAAAGTCAAGTTGTCAATGAGTCTCTTGAAACTTTAAATACCTCTAAATCATCCAAAAATTCTAAAGCTGAATTCCTTACTCCACTACCTCCTCTGAAAAGTCTTCAAGGAGCTTCACCATGCTCAGCGGTTATGCCATTGACCTTTTAACCTCACTCTCAAAAAGAAAGACCAGGCTTAGGTAACATGAAACACACAAAGCCTGAAACATAGGATTCTTCTAACAAAGGTGTTTTAGGAACTGTTACTATTAGTGAATCTAAGCAAACCACACCTTCAGTTCCTACTGAAGTCAAAGACACTGAACAAGAATCAAAATTAAATGAATTAACTAAACTTGTTCAGATGTTAATAGATGAAAAGGTCAACTCTGACCAAAAGACTCACGAATCAAATTCAAAGATTCAAAACGCTGAGTTATCTAAATCAGTTGATTCATCTAAAATAAGTCAAGATTCTAAACCTAAAGTTTAGAGTACTGGCTCATCAAAATCACTCAACCCCAAGGATATTCAAAAGCCACAACTTAAGTGTGAACTCTGTCACTATACCAATCAATCAACTGATGATTGCTATAGGATTCTCTACTGCATGATATGAAAAATAGAGGATCGTAGGACCTTAGATCATGAGATGTATATTGCTTCACTAAAAAGAAGTGAGACCTACAAGGCTCAGCCCTATCAATATTCATCTTCTTCCAAGCAGATCCTGAGAGCAAAGGCAAAGTCTTTCCCACCATGCACACACTGTGGTTTTAATGATCACATACCTGATGATTATAGAAACTACCCTGAGTGTGAAATCTGTGGAAGCTATGATCACTCTACCTCAGGACACAATCATGTTATTCAGATTAGAGGAGGAGTACTAGCTGAATCCTCTCATACTAATGAGTCATCAATTGGGGTAAAGTGTAATACATGTGGAAGCACTGTACACTCTACCTCTGGCCACAATGAGTTTGATCATTTCAAAAGAGGTGAGAAAAATTAGGCTGCAAAGACCAGGGAGCCCACTAAAAAGTGGGTTCACAAAAGAAACTAACCTAACTTTATTATTTATGTAGAGACACACCAGGGAGCCCATCTGGTACCTAGATAGTAGATGCTCAAGGAGTATGACTGGTGTCAAGAGTTATAAACATGAATATGTAGAGCAACCAGGTCCTAAGGTAGTGTTTGGTGATAACTCATCTTGTATTATTGAGGGATTTGGTTCAATAAACTATAGGGGTATAGTTTTTACAAAAGTAGCCTTTGTAAATGGTCTTAAGTACAATCTAATTAGCATTAGTCAACTCTGTGATGCTAAGTATATTGTACAGTTTAATGATAAGCAAGGAATAATATTTAATGCTAACAAAGAAATTGTCTTGATAACACCTAAAAGAAATGATGTATATGTCCTTGACATGTCATCATTGACTCCAAATGGAGCATGCTTCTTTGCCAAAGCCCCAGAAAGTGTAACCTGGTTATGGCATAAAAGGTTATCACACCTTAATTTCATAAACATTAATAAACTTGCCAAACAAAACAAAGTTCTTGGTCTTCCTTCCCTAGTTTATTCAAAGGATAAATCTTGTACAGCATGTGAAAAAGGGAAGCACCATAGAGCTTCATTTAAAACTAAACAAAATTTCTCCATCAGGAAGTGTTTGTATCTTCTTCATATGGACTTGTTTGGACAAGTAAGTCCAATGTCCATAAATCATGAGAAATATACCATAGTCAATGTGGATGAGTACTCAAGGTACACATGGGTATACTTTCTCAAGAAGAAGAGTCAAGCACCTGAAATGATTATGTCTTTTATCGAGATGGTAGAAAACCAAAATGATATAAAGGTCAAACAAATCAGAAATGATAATAGGACTGAGTTTAGAAATCATAAGCTTGAGAGTTTCTGCGATGAGAAAGGAATCTCTCAAAATTTCTCCTCTCCCTATACACCTAAACAAAATGGTGTAGCTGAAAGAAAAAACAAAACTCTCATTGAGGCTGCTAGAACTATGCTGAATGGATCAGTACTTTCTAAGCATTTCTGGACTAATGCAGTCAGAATAGCCTGCTATACTCAAAATAGATCAATCATTGTCAAAAGACATGATAAAACTTCCCATGAAATATTCAGGGAAAGAATTCCTGATATCAGTTACTTTCATATGTTTAGATGTCCTATGTTTATTCATAATCACAAGGATCATCTTGGCAAATTTGATGCTAAAGCTGATGATGGATATTTCATAGGATATTCCTCTGTCTCAAAGGCTTTCAAAGTCTATAACACAAGAAGACAACAAATAGAGGATACTTATCATGTAACATTTGATGAAAGTATGAAAGCCATCAGATTTACTAATACCTTAGTAGATGATATAGGAATTTATGATTCCCCTAGATACCCTCCTGATGAATTTCAAGAGGATGACCCATCTAGACAATATCAAGTAGATTCTGATGTCTCATACTACATCATTCCTCATGGACGTTCACTCACTGAAATTACCTAAGAAAATCATGTCCCTGAAGTAATTGCTCTTAATGAGCCTGAAATACCTCATACTAAGGATACTGAAGATCCTCCTGATCCAATAAACACTGAAGGGACACATGAACAAAATGTTCAAAATGATTAAATGATCACTCAACCCACTGATGTACCATCAGGGAACAATACTGAAGTTTCAGGAACCATTATTGAACCCTTAGTCCCTGATGTCACTCAGTAACTAAATTAGTTCTACAGAAACAAAGTATGGACTCTTGTTCCTCTCCCTTATCGAAAAATAGCCATAGGTTCCTAAATGGGTATTCAAGAACAAAAAAGATGAGCATGGTATAACCACAAAAAATAAAGCAAGACTGGTTGCACAAGGTTATAGTCAGGAAGAAGGAATTAACTATGATGAAACCTGATAACGCTCCAAATATACATAAATTATCCCTCGAAAATACACTAAACATATATACGTTAACGCATGAAATATTGCAAAATTTTCCTGTTTGTTGTGTAATATTCATTCCGGGACCAAAAGTGACGAAAAGGACTAACGATGCAAAGAAATCCAGTTAAAATGCACTAACGGTCGTTACAAGAAGGATCTAGAAGAAAAATTAAAGAGGAGTTAATGATTAAAGCCAAAGTGCGGCGCACAATCTATTTTGTGCGGCGTACTTCTAAACGAATTGAATGCCATTTAATTAATCACCAATTGCGGCGCATAATTTCTTGTGTGTGGCGCACTTTCTTGTCAGTTACTCCCAAATCATAAATGATTGCAATGATTGTGCAACCTTTCACTCCCCCAAATTATGCAACTGAAGACCCATCCTTAAGTATAAATAGAGCACGAATTTTGGAGGAAATCATCACTCAAATCATTCCATTCTCATCTTTCAATCATCAATCACAAGTTCTAGTAGTTTTAGTAGTTCTAAGGAGGTTTTGAAGGTTAACTACCACCTTCATCACTTTCCTGGTAAAGAAGCAAGCAAACCCTCAGAAAGTTAGAGTTGCTAGTGTTACTATAGTCAATTGTTACATTGTTCTTGGAAGGCATTGTAAGGTTTTGAACATCTACTCTTGAAATAGTGGTAAAAACATGTTTCTATCTTTTGATAATATGAATGTTGAATTCGCCATGATTGTTATATGTATTGTTATTATGATTGTTGAGTAGATTAACATGTTTGGTTAGGAGCTACATGATTATTATGGATCAAACTTGACTTTTGAATGAGCTTTTGATATGGATAATATAAGCTTGATGTTTTTGAACTTGGACTATTTAATCTTCGTTTGATCACCATTTATTTCGGATATAGGTCAAAAGACTCCGGTTAAGTGATTGATTTCCAAGTTGTTTGTCTACGACAACTAGACCTTAGCCTTGTGAGGATTGGCTAAGTAAACGAGCATTAACCTAAGTACAAAAGGGTTTAACGCTAAACCACATGTCTAACGAACTTGGTTTAACAAGTTTATATTACTCATCATCAAACACGAATCACACTTAAAGCATTTTCATAATAAAAGATAAAGGCCGAAAGGGTTTTTTTATTATGAACAATAAATAATCTTTCTAAGTAACTAAACATTCTTAAATCGATTATAATTATATTCGTGAATCATTCATCTCCTCAAGTTTATCCATAATGTTTCTTGTTCCTTAACCAAACATGTCCTTATATCATTGAATCAAACCACTATCTTTAGATCGTGACAGTCTATAAGATAAGCCCATTTTTCGTAATATTATCGACTATTTCTAAGAATACCCAATCCCGTAGAACGACCTGGTCTTACGTAAAAAGATTATACTACATACGTGGGTTACACTTTTACCCGTGTGTTTCCGTCTAATAACCGGTAATTCTAGTATTATAAATTTAAAGCTTTTGAAACACATCAAAATTTTTGGCGCCGTTGCCGGGGATTGATTTTATTCTTGAATTAGTCATTATAATTTTACAAACCAAATATTTTCAAACTCGTCGTACAGTTTTCTGGCAAACTGACCAAATTTTTCTTCAGAAAGTGCGCCGCACATAACAATTGTGCGCCGGTTTTTCTGCAAAATTCAGAAAGTACGCCGTACTTATAGCAAGTACGCCGCACTTCCTGCCCCTTTTACAAAACATAATCAATTTTTAAGAGAGAACAACACCAAAACACCAAACCCCAAAAACCATAAACTGTAATTTGACCATTTTGGAGATGTGAAATTTATT
>BQNB010088428.1:4363-20475 GCA_026074375.1 Tanacetum coccineum | reverse complement strand
ATCCATTGATGTCAAAAATATCATATGGTATGCTATTTTTAAGGGGGAGAAAATTTGATTAAAATGTGATAATCTTTGAATCAAGTGCAAAACTCTTTCCTCCTTGTGCAAAAGTCTTTCATTTATGATGCATAAAGGTAGGGGAAGTATTTCTTAAAAAATGAAACTTCCAAAGAAAATTGAATGAAAATGTTATCATCTTTTACTCAAGTGCCAAGCTCTTTCCTTCATGTGCGAAAAATCTTTCAAAGTTATGATGCACATGTGTAGGGGGGGTAATTCTCAAAAGTGAAACTTTCAAAGTGTTAAAAGTTTTGATTTATATCAAACACTTTGATTGATTTTAAAATGATTTTATGGTTTCGATCTTAATACCCAACAACCAACTACCTTATGATGATCAAGGAATTACTAAGGTGGTAAGTTTAGGTATTATCCCATGATCCAACAAGAACCGGAAGGATCTACCCAAGGACATTCCATAGATAGAATAGAAGTCCTTATGTATGATAGAGTTGAATGTGAATAGGAATAATGTGAAGTAAGGAATGAGCTATCATCGGAACAATCACAACATGATGTTAGTATTAACATCTTGGTGGACATCGAAGGGGTTAAAGAATTAAAAAAAAGTTATGTAAAGGGTGAAAAGAAAGAAGCCATCCACATAAACTTAGAAAGAAACAGGGTCAATACATAATATATCGAGTATCACAAAGATGATATTTGGTACTGAAGAAAGACATCACAGACCCAGTAATGTAATGCACAACCCTTCCCAGCCACTCAAGATTCTCTTAAAATAATTCTTGTTTCATTGTCACAGAGATTAAACGCATAATCTATTGACTTTTCACTCCGAGAACGTTGATATTAAAAAGGTGACAGTCTGCTCCAGCCTCCGATCACTAAACCAAAAACGCACTATTTAAGTCTAGAGCGAAATGAGATCAAATCATAAATCTCACATAGGACACAAAAGAACATTTGTATTAAACATCAATGATACAAAAAGTACAAGAGTTGTATATATATATCTATGTGACATTGCATGTCTTTGTGACATTGCGCGAAACATTCAAGAGTAATACTTAATAAAGTATTTAAAATGATGAATGGAAATCCTACCAGTGCTAACATCAAGCCAACGCTGAACGTAGATCACTAATTTGAAAATGATTGCTTGATGATTCAATTTAGTGTTAACTAGTAATCTAAGTGATCTAGTAGTTATTGTGTTATTTTGGAATTTGTTTTCGAAAAACATAAACAACATTTCCTTAATTTACTTAAGTGAAGTGATGGATTACCCAGATCACATACGATGTCACAATATTGATAGGGAAGATTGCTACTACTCTTACATTGCTACTTTCATCTTCTACAACAAGAATCAAGGGGGAGAAATGTGTACATTCGAGACTTAGTTGACTTTGATGTATACAACATCCGGGACTTAATCGACTTTGGTGTTATAATTTCAACTTCTATAGATTGTTTTGTGTGAAGTATGTACAACAACATCAATAACATCTCTACCATTCACAAGCAAGTACATCTTTGTATTCATGACTTCATAACTCATACTTAAAGATCTAAGATACACTTTCGTAACTCTGATAATCAAAGGACTTCTTTAAATCATCAAGATCATGATCAAGACAAAAGTTCTACATGAGGAAGATTGTTAAGATATCAAGGAAAGTATGAGTATGTTGGTCAAAAGCTTCAAAACACAAATCAAGATGGATTCACGACAAGAAACAATGATATGAAAAGATCTCAAAGGCAAAGACAAAGGTAAATCAAAGATCACAAGAGCATGATTGGAACGAGACCACTATTACACAACAAGACTCAAGACAATGAGCATTAAAGATCAAAGATCAAGGTCACAAGAGAGATCTCAATGATTACCCTTTAGGGGAGATTGTTAGGAATAGAAAGTGATGATCATTAATGCAATCAAAGAGAGATTTCAATGATCGCCCTTTAAGGGGAGATTGTTAGGAATGAAAAAGTGACGTTCTTATTGAAAGGCTTGTGACTAAAATAAAGTCACGAGACCAGACTAAATAGCCAAAGTCTAAAAGACAAAAGCTAGGAGCTCACACTTGTAAATGGGTATAAATACCCCTCCTACCTCATTCATGAGATGAATCCTTCTAAGCAATCTAAAATATCTCTTCATTTCCCTCCCTTACTTTCTCTCTCTACTTCTCATCTCCTCCTCTCTCTTTCTCTCTCTCTCATTTCTATAATCTTCATCCTTCAATCTAATTTCTATAAACACACACATAAACACCTAAACACACACTCTATAGCTTATTCAATCCTAAAATCGAGCCCTAACAAAAGCCCATTTGTGTTAGAAATACGAAAAAGTGTCGGTCACTACCAATATAATTAGTCATAGCTCGTAGTAAGTTGTTAAGTTAAGTAAGAAAGCTAACCGGGCCAAAGGCCCATGGACAAGTCCACTTAAGGTCCATGGCCGGCCAAGTAAGACATATATAAACCCTCTCCACACATAGAGAGGGTGTTGGTTGTTCATTTGTCACATTTTTCACTAAGCTAATATTATCATTTTTGTTTCTCTCTCTAAGTGTTTATCCAACCATCTCTTTCTCTCTCTAAAACTCTAAATGAATCAATCCATACTTGTGTTAAGATATTCTACAATTGGTATCAAGAGCCATAGGGTGTTTGTGAAGGTTTTGTGTGCGTTTTTTATACCCTTGTGTGCGTGTATATTGGTTCGAATCCATTCAAAAAGTTTTCACTTTTTGAGGGTTTAAAAACCATAAAGATCATAACTTTCTTGCTTAGTTATCTTAGTATAGAATAGAAGTACAAGAAAATCTTTCAAAAACCATAAAAAAATATCATCTTTTTGAGTCTTTTTGGTTAAAAAGAGGGTTTTGTACCAAGAATCTTGATTTCAAATTTTTCGTGTCAAAAACATTAAAGTTTGTGTTTTTAAGGTTCCAATAGTCTTAGATAGTTAAGTTGTACAAGAAAAATCGGGTAAAAACGTCAAAAAGTGAGTCTTTTTAAGATTTTTGATTTTTGAGTTTTGTAGTGGTCAGGCGATTTATACATCATTTGGTTAGGCGATTTATACATCACTTTTGGTCAGGCGATTCATACATCACTTTTGGTCAGGCGATTTATACATCATTTAGTCAGGCGATTTATACATCACTTTTGGTCAGGCGATTTATACATCATTTGGTCAGGCGATTTATACATCACATTTGGTTAGCCGATTTATACATCACATTTGGTCAGGCGATTTATACATCTCATTTGGTCAGGTGATTTATACATCTCATTTGTAAGGGTGATTTATACACATCTAACTTACACAGGCGATTTATACATAATTGCCAAAGGAGATTTATACGTTTTTGCTTGGGTGATTTATACGCTTTACTAAGGAGAACTATACACATTTGTTAAGTGAATTATACGGTTGTTCTTTGATTTGTAAAATTCCATGAATATTCGATTTCTCAGTTTTATCAAGAATTGTAAAATCCTATGTATTTCATAAGACTTTAATTTCTTTAATCAAAACTCACTGTAACACAACAACCTCCAATCACTGTCCGATCATTTTAATCTTATCACATTAAAATGGATCCAATGATTTCACTTAGACAAAAGAATACTCTTGCTGAGTACATGATACTCTCCAGTGCTGACAATCGTCCACCTATGTTGGACAAAGACCTGTATGATTCTTGGAAAAGTAGAATGGAATTATACATGCAAAATAGAGAACATGGAAGAATGATACTTGAATCAGTAGAACATGGTCCTCTCATTTGGCCTACAGTTGAAGAGAACGGTGTGATCAGAACAAAGAAATATGCTGAATTATCTGCTGCTGAGAAAATTCAAGCTGATTGTGATATGAAAGCTACCAATATCATTTTTCAAGGTCTCCCTGCTGATATCTATTCACTTGTGAATCATCACAGAGTTGCTAAAGATTTATGAGAGAGAGTTTAATTACTGATGCAAGGTACATCTTTGACAAAGCAAGAAAGAGAGTGTAAGCTTTGTGATGCATTTGATAAGTTTACTCACATCAAGGGGAATCATTTCATACGTATTACTTGCGATTTACTCAGTTGATCAATGACATGAACATCTACAAGATGAAAATGGAGTAATTTCAAGTTAATACCAAGTTCTTAAACAGTCTTCCACCTGAATGGAGTAAGTATGTGACTAATGTCAAGCTAGTTAAAGATTTGCATACCTCCAACTTTGATCAACTTCATGCATATCTTAAACAACACGAACTCTATGCAAATGAAGTCTGTATTATGCGTGAATGCAATCAAGATCCACTTGCATTCGTTGCAAATCAGCAGATGACACCACCTCACTTCAACAATTATCAATCATCTAACAACAATCCTCAACTACAACAATAATTTTCACGATCACAACATGCATCAATTCAACCTAATCAACATTACTCATCTCATTATCCATCATAAGCTCAATTCAATCATTCATCAATTCCACCATCACATACATTTCAGTCTCAAATGAATCATTAAACCTCAACTATTCCATAAGTAATTCCACAGGTTGCTTATCAATCACCTCAAGCTTCTACACAAATTATAACTGAGTCACCATTTGTAGAGTCAGGTTTTGCTGTTCTTGTGTTTTCTCCTGGAGATGATCTGATTGCTTGTCTCAATAAAGCAATGGCTTTTCTAACGGCTGTAGCGTCGTCAAGGTTCCATACTACCAATAATCAACTCAGAACTTCCTCTAATCCAAGAAACCAAGCCACTATTCAGGATGGCAGGGTTACAGTGCAACAAGTTCAGGGAAGACAAGTGTAACACCCCCAAAAATCACATACAACGCAGCGGAATACCAAATGGGGTGTTACTTCGTAATACACAGCAATAGATACAAGAGAACGACCTCTAGGTGTCGTTTGGAAAAATAACATTGTTGATTTAATCAAAATCTGAATTTAATAATACATTTGTCCCATAATTTGCATCACATGAAAAGCTTGAATGTAAACGACTCCAATGCTCATCAATAGTCCAAGCATCTAATCATCTTGAGAACAAACATGCTTAAAAGTGTCAACATTAAAGTTGGTGAGTTCATAGATTAGTTTAAATATAAATGTAATCCACTGTATCATCACAGTACCATGTAAAAATCTCAAAGATTTATAAAGAATGCATGACACATTTTATGTCACCAAAAGTACCAATCTTATCCCAAAGATTTATAAAGAATGCATGACACATTTTATGTCACCAAAAGTACCAATCTTATCCCAAAGATTTATAAAGAATGCATGACACATTTTATGTCACCAAAAGTACCAATCTTATCCCAAAGATTTATAAAGAATGCATAACACATTTTATGAACAAAATTGAGTCACTATATAAATTCCGTGACATTGCCCGCACTATATAAATTCCGTGCCCGCACTATATAAATTTCGTGCCATGTTGGGGAGGCCCGAAGGTCCCAACGATATAATCCGACATGTTATAACGTTCGTTCCCAGTGATAGCTAGTCACCCGAACGGGGGTTGTCAATCCCGAATAGATCTATTTTATATCATTCACGTGGACATCACGCTATAATGTTCGTTTACCAAGTGATCGCTAATCACCCGAACAGGGATCCACACCCGAATAGATCTATTTCATAACATTCGCGCTCACCCTCCAAGTGATTTACAGTTCATGACGCTGTGACGTAGACTTGTATGTACCCTAATTTGGGCAGTGATACAATTATGCGTATATATATATACTCCCGTTACCGGTGTCCCCTCCAAGAACACCCGGGCAGTAATGTAAAAATATGTACTCCCGTTACCGGTGTCCCCTCCAAGAACACCCGGGCAGTAATTTTATTGCTATCAGTTCAATCAGCCTAAGCTAATCCGAAATCATTTCAAATGTAAAGTATGCATTTGTGACCAAAAATGAAGTCAAATAATGTATCCCATAGCGAGCTATGCAAATAAGTATGTAAACCAATTTGTAAACAATCCTGTAAATGCATTTGTAAACAAGCAATGTTCTCACCCCAAAAATATATGTAAAACCAGTAAAACATGGGGCTATAAACTCACAAAATCCCTTAAAACAATCACATTGTTATAAGATAACCAAGTATAAGAATTTGTAGCCAAGCATGTATCCCCCTCGCGGGTTATAAAACATTCAAAAGATTGAAAAGCGAGGCTATGAACTCACATTGATTAAAGACCACGATCAATTAATCCAATTAAATCACACTGAATCTGCAACGATCTCGACCACGACCTATAATTATGTCGTTCGATTATAATACACGTATTAAATACGATCAACGATGCGTACATCGTTACCACGAAATCATACATATTTTTATATGTATGCAGTCATATATACATGTGATGAGAAATCCACTTGCGCGTCTTTAAACCTTAACCCTTAGTATATTTTATGTATATATACTATTTTTCGTCCAATCCTAACTTATCTCAATATTTACAGAAAGTTACTATTTTTAGACCTTCCGTTTTTAGAACCGAATAATGATCTTAGAATTATTAATTAAAATAATATATTAACCGACCTTTAGATTTGACCCGCTATATCTCAACTTTTAAAGCTGATAAGCCTTGCGGCAAAGTAAAATGTCATTACGAACAACTTTCGTGTTTCGCCGGAAGGCTGAAACGGACTCGAAAGTGATCAAATCATTTAATTAATAAATCTGTCATTTTTAATATTTATTAAAAATAACCTATTTTTCTACTAAAATGTATATTCCGATTTTGATCCAGTTTCTTCGTTATTGGGAGTTAGAAGTCCCGTTTTATGTCTAAACGTCCGTAAAATATATGAAACAATTTATATATTTTTGTTAACCAAACTCACTTTATTTCGGTGTCATCCCACGACGCACCCTACGGCTGTTTTCGACAGCCGAAACCAACAGCCCCTCGGCTGTTTTACCAAACCAAACGCACCCTATGTGGGCTGCTGTCCGGAAACCAACCCGGACACACCCTTTGTGTTATAACCCAAACAAACCCTATTTCCCCGGCTGTCCCAACAGCCAACCCGGCTGTCCGGCTTCTTTTGTTGCAACCCAACCCGACAACCCCTCCCCCCCGGCTGTCCCGGCTGCCAACCCGACCCAAACCAACAAACAAACACCCCTTGGTGTTATAAGACAAGCCAAACGCACCCTCGAGGTGTTGTGAACCCACAAACCAAACGAACACCTCTCTTGCTTTTATAACCCAACTCGAACGCCCCTTTTGCGGGTGGGCTGTCACCGAGACACCCCGGCTGTTTCGACAGCCATACCCGACGCACCCTTTTGCGATAACCCATAAAACAAACACCCCTCGTCTGTTGTTAACAAAACCAAACGCCCCTTCGTTTCTATAATCAAAACCAAACGCACCCTGGTGCGAGCCTCATGCTAAACCAACACGCACCCTGTTGGCTTTGTTTAAAACCCAACGCATCCTTTCGGTGCAAAAAACCAAAACGCACTCCTTTGGGGTGTTGTTTATAACAACCCAACGCATCCCTTTTTGGGGCTGTTAAACCAAACGAAATAAACACGCCCTTCGTGGCTTGTTATACGTGAAGCAAACGCACCCTTGGTGCTATGAAGGTGGCGGTGGCGAGGAGATGGAGGTGGTGACAGTGGGGTGGCAGAGGTGGCGCGTGGAGGAGAGTGGTGTAGGGGATCGGGTAGATCCGGAGGTGGGGAGTGTTTTTGGTCTTCGCCGGAAAAACCCCGCCGGAAAACTTTTCCGGCGGCGGCGCTACAGTGGCCGGCGGTGGGGAGAGTGGTGGCCGGATAATTTGGGGAAGAAGAGGAGGTGAGAGAGAGAGTTATAAAAGAAAAGAGTGTGTGTGTGTAAAGGATGGAAATGAAATGAAAAAGATGTATAAGTTTAAATATATATAAATTTAAAATGAAAAGTTATAATAGTTTAGGGGTAAAAAGTGTAACATTTTTATTATACTTTTATAAATATCGGTTCGGGACTCATTTGAGCGACTTAACGACCGATTCAAATCTCGAAACTTGCGCCATTGTTTTTATAATCATTTTTCTGATAAAAATGAGTATTTATTTGATAATATTTCAGAAATATTTTATAACATTAAATAAAATATCTGTTATTCATTTTGTGAACCGGTTTCGCTCCGTCTGAAATAAAAATGGATTTCAACTCGAATAGTCGCGTTTTCAAAAACGCTTTTAATTAAAAATGATGAATAATTTATTTAATATTTTTATTAAATAAATACTGATAACTAAAAACAAATTTAATTGTTTTTGTGTGTCCGCGTTGTATATTGTTCGAATAATGTTTGCGGTGCTGTTTTAGCCCTTTTCGGCTCGTTTCCAGGTCTCGGGCAAAACTAAAAAGTTGTCAGGAATGTCATTCCACATCAAATTGCTTTAGAGTCCGAGTCGTGAAAACGTGATTTAGATGATCGTTCTTATAAGTCAAGCCAGACCCTAAAAAGTCAAAAATTGACATCGTCATTCTAAATTCGAAAATTCTCGGATGTTACATTTTTAATGTTACTTAATATAATTACAAATGAAAGTAATGAAATAAATTGTTAAAACTTGTTACAATGACTTTACGAGGACTATGGATGAACTTGGACATTATTATAAGTACCACATATGTAAAATATGGTTATAAGAGTTTTTATAGTAAACTACTAAATTAATTAATACATAAAACAAGGTTTTTATAAAGATATACACATTTATAAATAGGGGCTGTTTAAATTCGAATTCAATACAGTAGCTTTTGACTTTATACAAAAATAATACGTCTCGTGACGATTCCAAAATGATAAGAAACTCGAAAAACCGATTTATAACGAAAAAGATACGTTAATTACGAGTTTACGACTATAAATACTTTTATAAAACTATTTTTATAAAAGTTACTATTCATTACAGCAACTTTCATTTTTAAAACATCTAATATATGATATAACTTTTAATTACGAGATCGTACTCGAAAGAATCGCTAAAAACGGAACTATAACGAATAAACTACGACATTTTCGATAATTAAAGTTTATAAAAGTAATTTTATAAACTATGAACAGTAAAAAAATCTATGAATAGTAAAAGTACTATTCATAGCGCGCTCGACGACGCGCGCCGTCGCGAGATAGAGATTAAATATAATACCCTTTAATAACTAAGACGTACTCTAAGGTAATCACTAAATCGGATTAAAACGAATAAGTTTTTACATTACAAGCTTTACGCTAATTAAACCTAAAACGACACTAGCTGTCATGAACAGTAATTTTACTATCATCGCAGAATCTTAAAACCTTGAATAAAAATGTAATATTTTGATCACTCCGTCTTACTACGAAGTACTTGGAACGTAATAAACGCGAGAATCAGGCGTTAAAACCGACCAAATAAGGTCTTTTTTTATACGAAAAGTATAATTATAACGTTTCACCTTTATAAAATATATTTAACTAAAATGATTAGTCGGTGATTATGCAATAGACAAACTGAGTGGTATCAAAGTGGCTATAATACTAGGGAGTATACATAAAGAGGCCACTTCAGATGGCGAAGTCGATGATCGTATCGATGAGTTGTTGGATTTACGATTTAAAGTGTCCTAAACTCCTCGTACGTCATGTCATGACCTCTTTAATTATGATAGCCCGAACGATAGTACGATGTAACAACTATAAGATTATATTCAATGTTATTAATTTAAGTACTCAGTACTTATACGACCTTAATTTAAATAGGTTGCATTTATCGTCTTGCGTGACGTTTTATCTGTGATTATTTGGACTATCTGTACTCAAGGTGAGTTCATAGCCCCACTTTTATAGTTTTACTGATTTACTATTATTTGGGGTGGAAACATGCTTTGTTTTATAAATTGGACGCAAGTGTTGAAAGTATATTGATTATGTGTTTGCCTAAGTAGCGATAACCCTCCTGAGCCCATTATCATGAACTGTCAATTGCATAGATGTAGTTGTTAATTACATTATGTGAGCGCGAATGTTATAAATAGATCTATTGGGATTAACCTCCCCGTTTGGGTGATTAGCTATCACTGGGAACGAACGTTGACCATGTCGGACTTGGATGTTGCGGGTTACAACATCTGTACGGGCAAATAACTGCTAAAATAGCAAATATAGGTTGAGCTTCGGTGTCATGAGCTTAGTGCAACAATAATCTATTTTTGTGATTGTTGGCATCTGTTGTAACATCACGGGAAAATCTTGCAGTCCTGCATAATTTAAATACATAAACCTATGAATTCACCAACAATTTTGTTGACGTTTTAAGCAATGTTTTCAGGAGGTCATTAGGCACGAGATGCCAAGGATGCATTGGATTATGTTTTGGATTGCACTGTTAAAGATTTATGTGCATCATGTTTTGGGAAATCTATGTTATCTTTTGTAATATTAAACAAAGAACAAGTAAAGCTATAAGCTTTTGTAATATGTCTTTTATTTAAATCCAATGTATCAATCTAAACGACTTTTGTGTCGTTCTTATATATATCTTGTGCTGTTGATCTTGAAGTAACATGCCCCGGATCCTTATTCCGCTGCGACCCATTTTGGGGGTGTTACAGATTGGTATCAAGAGCCAAGGTTATAGAGAACCAGGTCAAAATGTTTTTGCTGGACTATAACCGTTTTCAAACATTGCATACATACAAAAGGGTTTTTACGGGGTATTCATATACAAATTGTTGCATTAGTCGGTTAGGCTATATACATGCATAATTGATATACGTGTTTATAATATATTACGTATATAAGGATAATAGTCTTATATTAATATACTTATATAAGTCACTTTTGATTTTTTTTGGTGTATGCTTTGGTATAGAGGTTCTTGGATTATATGGAGGATGATATATATCCTAAGGTTTAAAATCTCATAGAGGATTATATAGCATGATCATAAGATAAAATTGAAAAAGTTAAAAATCAAGAACTTTCAAATTTTGGCGCCTGGTCTGAAGAGACACGGATTTATCATAACCACGTACGGATCTTGGGTTTGGGAGATTCGTAGATCCGTGACACCTCAAAAAATGACCAAAACCCTTGTGTTACTGCCAAATTTAAGTCAAATAGCATGCAAACAACATAACAAACATAAAAAGGCAAAAGCAATCCAACATTCATAATCTACAAAATGGCATAGTTTAGCACATAGTAGTGGCAAACATACATCTAATAAGCATGATATCATCATAGAGTAATTATCCATGCATCCTAATTAATAGACTACCATTGATTGATCAAGTCATCTTTTTGATAGTATCCTAGTAAAGGAGAGATTCTGATTTGGTGCTAATTCTTTCGCGATGATAAGTGAAATAGGCCATTGGGGGTTTTGAGCTTCTTCATGCATTAGTATAGCCCTCTTTACCCATTTTTCCTATGATGGAATCATCATACGATATGTGTACAACTAATTGTATTTTTAGAATATTGACGGAATATAATCTTTGGAAATGTTTTTGCATGAAACATACTTTAGAAGACGAGTAAGAAGCAAGCCAAATGCCCGATACAATCGACTCATTTTTGACATTTTCAATCCTTGATGAGCAATTCCGGTAGCACGATTGATTCTTTTTGAATATGTTTTGAGATAAATAGAGAATGAATGCAGAAACATGCATCTATGGATCTTTTTTTAGACTGTCGACACATATGACAGTTTCGGAAGAATGAGTTCCCAATCTTTATTTTCTCTGGGAAGTAGATCATCATGCAAGAATGCTACTCTTTCTGCGGCTTTTGAGACAAACAATTTACTGACCATTTAGAGGCATGGAATTGCTACGTTTAACATCTAGGATGTTCTTGGAATGTCATGCTATTGCACTAGGATAATGTTTTTTCCTTCTGCGAGTTTGGATTGAGCAGAATCAAAACAAGAGTTTTTCCTCATTTCGAGAAACACACACAAGTTCCTACATAAAGAATTTGTAGGACCTTTCCAAACTTTTCAAGTGTCATGATTAAACTTCTGTCCCTAATGGTGAAACCAATAGAGAGAGACATATCATTCACATTTTGAATGAGTTAAAAGTGCTTCACGAATAGAGCCTCACACGATGAATACGTGTTAACAAATGTGACACCGTATCAAAGTTTAAAAGACATCGATATTAAAATGGTTTTAATTGGTTTTGATTAGTTTGTTTCCAAAAGTGAAGAAGATTCGATGTGGGTCTTCCTTCACACTGCGGCAGGAAACAGTTTTTCAAAGGGCTTTTGAAAGAGTTTCCACGACAGCGTCTTTATCTGGGGTGGATTTTAGATGATGATTTTTGGTATGTAGGCTTTGGTACTTTTGTAGTCGGGTTTCATCATTCCAAGCATAATTAGACATATTAATTAGTAAATATAATTAATAAAAATTTTACTTGTGTAAGTGATATGTAAGTAAGCTAATATGCATAAGTTATGTAGAAGTGTGATTTGATACTCATAGTATACATAAATTGCGTATACAAGAATGAATCTTTACAAAACTATTTTTGATTTATCTCCAAGTCGAATTAGTCGAGATAATAAATTTATTGCATTTCTTGAAAGATCATTCACAAAAAAATCATTTTTAATTTGTATTTAACAATGCAAGTATGCAAAAAAAGAAAAATTGTTGAAAATATGATTTGAGATAAGTTTATGTTTCAAAGTGTATCTTTCATTCTTTGGATGAAAAATGTGAAGTTTAGACACCAAATTAGTATGCCTCAAGACGAGAACAATGCTATTTTCTCAAATCTTGGTTTTTATATAAAGATGTAATATTATAACTCAAATTATAAAAATGAAATAAGAAAAACTTACAATGGAGATTGTTAGTGACTTGAGAGTGATGGATCTATATTAATTATGGCTTGGAATGATCTTGACGGGAAGTGCAATCTTAGGTGGTAGCAAAGTTAGGTGGGGTTGTATTATTGGAGGAGAAGAAGAACGGGTCCAATTGTTTAAATGTAAGGTATGTCTGTCTGATACACAAATCTACCAAATGTGCAGAACGCATCTTAGGTAACTTGGGTCCATAGCATCCGCGAGGGTGGGGCAAAAACAGGCAGAACACTGATTTGCGCAATTTGAGAGGTGTTGTTTTATTTTGGCAATTGATGTCTATATATGTTATAGGGAGTACGTGCTTAAATTCTCGGATTTGACGTCCAAGTTTTAAGCATAACGTGGAAGTTGTCGTAAATTTCCCGATGGAATTTTAACAATGTCGATCATACTAGGAGTGTGTTAGCTTTTAGCGTATTTTTTATCATTGTTAATAACACAAATATTATCAACATTTAGATGTAATAAAACATCGTCAACACAAGTGTGAGTTGTAATTCGATGATTATTCTTTTCGTCTTTTTAGTCGATTTCGTAATTTCATGTAATAACCACAAATGGTTGTACATGTAGACTTAGAAAATATCTATAGTCATTTTATTGATATTTTCTCAATCTAACAAAATTCTAATCTCGATTATGTCCATGATTGGAAATTTGTAATTCAAACATTTAATGAGAATTAACATCTTTTGAATAATGATTAATTTCTTCATTATGTTTCCGCTTACGATCATTTTTAGGAGGACGAAGGTTCACTATCGATGATGAGTTCCATCATTCTTAGTCACATCAGATTCTTACAAATAATTAAATATTTTGAGCCGTTTTACATAAGGATACAGTTAATATATCGGACGGCTAGAAGTTTACCTTCAGGATAAGCAAGATTTCTCCATAGAATGTTGCCACTTTGGACATGTTGCTTCATGAAGGAAGTGGTGATGAATTTCTATATGTTTAGTTCTAGAGTGTTGAACGGGGTTTTTACTTAAGTTGATGGCGCCTTTATCGTCGCACATGATCGGAACGTCGTCGAGTTGTATGTCGTAGTCGATGAGAGCTTGTTTCATCCATAGTGCTTGTTGACATGCCTTTTTGGCAGAAACATATTCGGCTTCGGTTGTGGAGATAGGAAGTGCCGTTTGTTTCTTAGAGAACCAAGATGTTGACAACATTCCGCGAACATACAAACGCCACTAGTGCTGACGTGGTCGCCCGCGTGGCCAGAGTCGGCGTAAACTATAGTTTCTATACCGGTTCCTTTCAGACACCATAATCCTAAGTGGGTAGTTCCCCTAATATACCTAAATATATGCTTAACGGCTTCTAAGTGGGTAGTTTTAAGATTATCTTAAAAACGCGCACATAAGAAAATACTAAACATAATATCAGGCCTAGTTAAAGTTAAATAAAGTAAACAACCAATTGTACCTCAATATTAGTGCTATCCACGGAGTCGGCTTCTCCATCCTTAGTGAGCTTGATCTCCGTCGGCATGGGCGTCTTGGTTGGTTTGGAATATTCCAACCCGAACTTCTTTAACATCTCCTTTATATGCTTGGATTGATTGAAAACTATCCCGTCTTCCATTTGTTTTATTTGAAGACCCAAGAAGAAGTTCAACCCCCTCATCATACTTAATTCAAACTTGTCGTGCATGATTTTTGCAAAATCAAACACTCAAGCATTTTTCTGACAATGTACAGAACACTCCAAATATCATGTGAGATCGCGACCATAAATTTTACACAAAATGATATGTGATCTTTAAAGTTGTTATTTGTGAAACAGCAGTATTGCCAACCATTCTTATGGAATACTCGTGTTTTAGTAAAAATGCTTTTAGTATATCATATCAAGCCTTAAGAGCTTGCTTAAGACCGTACAAAGCCTTTTTGAGTTTATAAACATAATTTGGTTTTTCAAAATCAATAAAACCCGGAGATTGAACAACGTAAACCTCTTCATTTATAAACCCATTTAGAAAAGCACTTTTTATGTCTATTTGATATAACTTAAAATCATTTGCACAAGAAAGAGCAAGAAGTATTCGAATAGACTCTAATCTAGCTACGGGTGCGTATGTTTCATCATAATCTATACCTTCTTGTTGATTATACCCTTGTGCCACTAATCTAGCCTTATTCCTAGAACAAATACCATTTTTATCTAACTTATTCCTATATACCCATTTTGTTCTTATAACGGTATGATTCTTAGGTAAGTGAACTGAATCCCAAACATCATTGGTTAAAAATTAATTTAGTTCTTCTTGCATAGCAACAACTCAACTTTCATCTCCTAATGCCTTATTAAGATTCTTAGGTTCTATGATCGAGATGAAACAAAAGAAATTACTTTGATTTTAGGCTTGTGATCTTAATGTTCTATGATTAAGATTTCCTATGACTTGTTCTAATGGGTGATTCTTAGAATCTTTAATGTTAACGACCTCGTCAACTTCTACGGACTCATCTTTAATATTATTATTATTTACCACTTTAATATTATTTTCAATAGCTTTTTCTTCACCAACATCATCAACAATCAATGGTGATAATTTGGTAGGAGGAGGACATTCATCGAATGTCACGTTGAGTGATTCTTCAACTTTCATGGTGTGTTTATTTAAGATAATATAAGCTTTGCTATTTTGAGAATATCCTAGAAAAACACCTTCATATGACTTTGGGTCAAACTTGGTTAAATAATCTTTAGTATTTAATACGAAGCACTTGCTTCTAAATACTTTGAAATATTCTAAAGAAGGTTTCCTACCTCTATATATTTCATAAGGGGTTTTTTCTAGGATTGGTCGGATTAATATTCTATTAAGAATATAAGTTGAAGTGTCAACGGCGTTGCACCAAAACTTTTGAGGTATTGATTGTTCATTTAACATAGTCCTAGACATTTCTTGTAATGTACGATTCTTTCTTTCAACTACCTAATTTAATTGTGGAGTACGAGGAGCCGAGAAATTATGAGTAATGCCTTGTACATCACAAAAAGCTCCAAATTGTACTTCGTTATCAAATTCTCGACCATGATCCGTGTAACACCCCCATTTTTACAATATAGCAGCGGAAGCTAATCTAGGGTATTACTTCATGGATACAACAATCATAATCATAGAAAACGACCCAAAAGAG
>BQNB010088427.1:0-27665 GCA_026074375.1 Tanacetum coccineum | reverse complement strand
ATTTATTTAACTACTACTTACATTCTACAGTAATTTTTTTTTCTTTTCTTTTTATTATGTAGTGATTGTTCACTGTTAAAAATAATTATTGAATTTGTCCATGTTTATCATTTCCAAATCTTAAAAAATAATAAGCAATATCATTAAAAACGTGTAACCGCTTAAACCATCATTGTAACGGCCTCCAATAATTATTAAAAACGTGTAACCGCTTAAAATCATTACTATCAATAATGATTATTAAAAATGTGTAACCGCATCCATAATATAAATCCACACAAACCATTTTATATCTCCCACACACAAATGTTTTTTGTTACAACAAAAATAGTCTCTCAATATACCCTCACTTTCACTCCTAAACACTTACTGGTACTTACTGTAGAGATTATTTATTTTTTCTTTAGAAAAACGCTTAGCCAGATAACATTTGCTCGCTGCAAAATATAGTCACAGAGTACCCGCCGCTGCATTGCGCGGGTACCCGGCTAGTATATATATATGAGGTGTGGTTATCGTGAAAAGTGAGTTGGGATAAAAAATATAGGAAGTAATGTGAGCCATTGGATTTTTTACTCAAAATCAAGTGTACGGGTAAGATCATTGTGGGTAAAAAATGTAAATATGTAAATCATAAATAGACTAGAAGTATCAATGCATATTTTCATAAGGGTGCCGAGGTCATTTATCTCCATTCTTTAGTACCCATATTAAACGTTTTGTAGCAGCCATTAAATGAGGAATTAAAAATCAAATTTAAGATGAATATTTGTAGCAGTCATTTACATGCCATGCAACGTTTTTTTCACATTATGATACATTGTTTTTTAAATTTAAAACAAATATTTAAAGGTATTAATATTGCATTAAAAAGGTAGGAAACGCATACTAGATCTTGTTTATCAATCTATTATACTATAAGATCCAATTTTTTCATTAAATAGGCAGTAGTAATGATTTGTAGAATTCACTATCGTAGCCTTTTAATTTGCCCAACACAAAGCCTTCCGGCGGTTATATCTGCACTATTGATGGGGCGGTTACACCTCTATTAATCATAATTAATAGTGTTGTACCTCTTCCACGCCACTCTCTTCTTCTCCCTCCTCTCTCTCACACTCACACACAGATATTGATCAAACACACAAACCAGAAAAAAAGCAGCAGTGATTGATTCCATACCTAAATCAAATTAATTATGTACGTTTGTTAAACCTAATTAAACTATGCAACAAGCTTTACAATAAGAATCAAGGTAGTTTTTTTACCTAATTTATGTGTATTAATGAATTAACAAACTAGGGTTTTTCTTCAACTGATTGAATTGGGTAGCTTATAATTTTGAAGCGATTATGTTGTTAAAAGGAAGTGATTTTAGTCTTACTGGATATTTGGTTTCTTTTTAGGTAGTGATATCTACAAAGGATGAATCTACTGTTCCTATCCCTCTTGCAATGATTGATTTATTGAAGGTTCATCAATGAATGCTCCATGTTGATCTTTAATTTGCACGAGGCTACAAGGTTTCCTTATTTCTTATTTTTATGGTCTTATAGATAGGTGTTTTGGGGTACCTAATTGTGACTTGAAATTTCATTAATATGTGTTTTGTGTTACAGGTGGATTGGTGGCGGCCGGTTGTGGATTTGAAATCTACCATTGCAAGTCAAAGTTCAAAACATAGGATGTCATAAAAAAGAAAAGGTGAGGAAATTTCAAAGTCAATCCCTCATGTTACTTTGTTAGAATACACAGCAAGGTAAAAATAGATTATTTTTGGTGTTCTTAAAACAATTATGAAGGGTTTTAGGTAAACAACTGAATACTTTTGCTTTGATCTGTGATATACAGGCAAGCGTCAGGCTCAAGTTCCAAATCTTGAGTCTGTTAATGAAAAGATAAGGTGCATTGAAGTTGATTATCCGATTGTTAGTTGTAACAAGGTATGGTGCCTTCAGCGACGCCTTTAACTTTTGTTTTGTTTTAATCTTTACTAATATTTGCTATAAAAGGGGATCTTTAAATTAACTTAGATTTACAGCTTCTAAGCTTAACAAATTCAGAAAAGCTCATAAAGCTTTTTTACAGGTTATGAGCTTATAAGTTTGTGATTATAAATGTATCTTTGTGATAAATATATGCCCTTTATTATGCTTATCTGTTTAACGTAGGTACTTAAGAGTGTTCGGATACAACTTCTTATTAACCACTTTAAAATGACCAATCCTAAACACCCCTATCAGTTATTTTTTTATTGGCGATATGTGTAGTCGCGAGTTATTTATCGTTTAAAGACACGTTTATGTTAGATGGTCGTTTAGTAAGTTGTTGATTAGTCCACAATTTTGCCAGACGCAAGGCAAATAGTCGTGTCAGGCGTGTTCTTCATAATCGATCTCATCATGAAATTGTAGTCAAAGTGTTGTTTAGTTACGAAAAGACTTATATACAAAACTAAGAACAAACATACACCTTGACGTTGAATTAAGAAAAAAAGTAGTCCTAGAAAAATACTACTGTATTGCTATGTTACATATTTAAAGTAATAAAAGCCATGAAAAAATAGTACAAGTTAGTAGATTATGCATTTGTATAGATTTCCTTATTTTGTAATACTATGTGTTATACCATTTTGGTTATGGAATAGAAGACTTTATTTACGGTAGGCTATTTGCTGAGACTAAGCCTGAGTTCCATGTTATATTGCAGAATTAGTTATCACGTGTTTTTTTTGCATATAATTGTTCGTGGAGGCAGCCCGAAGGAGAATGACCCAAAGAGATTAAGATGGCCGCCTCAATAAAAGTCACATTCCGGAGCCTTTTATATGAATCTAGGCGGTGACCATTCAGGAGGATGATTTCAGCCGCATTAAAGAAGACAGTTAAGACGAAGAAAGAAAATACAATGTCTTTACAGTTAACTTCGAGTAAACTGCAGACTGACACGATTCCAATCTTTATTTGATCTCTCGGTCGGGACCCTTTATACAAATAAATCTGTCTTCTTTTACAAATGAGGCCAGGATTATGTATCTAAAATATTATTGTTATTTTTTCGTTTTCCAAATTAGTCTGTTATTAGAACAAGGATGTGTGGACTAATTTGTGGGCATGGTGTTTTTTAAATCATTATTTTTACTGATTTTGTTTTTAGGCCACATGTATAGCCGGCTCGCCTAAAAAACAATTTGTGGGTATGGTGTTTCTTGCTAGCCCTCACAAAGAACTTTTGTGGTCGAAGTCCATTTGACTCATTACGTGACCTGCCCTATGTGCCACTTAGAGAATAAAGCAATGTGTTGTTGGAGTTCCATCTACTTAAATAAGATCATTATAATCTGACTTGAGCATAAATAATTTTAATTTTTTTATGTTTACTTATGTTTGAGTAAACTGTAGGATTTGGGTAATCTGGTAAAAGCTGTGTTTGGGTTTTTCAGGTTATAGAAAAGCATTTGACAACATTTCTAATATTGTGGTTCTTGGTGATGAACAACTCCGCCTTCAGGAAATCCCATAGGTGTGTTTCATTTCTAAAAGTTCTGCAATTCGTGTGCTATTGCAGCAAGTGTTGAATGTAGGCCTTGCTTTGTTCGACTCTTAAATTGTATTATATAACATTTGTGTCGTTAATTCTTTGATAATTCAAACATTTTTTCCTTTTTTACATTGTTGTTCACTGATTATTTTCGTGTTTCATTGTGCTTATAATCTGGTTATTGTGCCGATAAAGTCCTTATGATAGTAATTAAAACTTAAAGTATTAAAGTATTATCAAGGGTGTTTGGGATTATCTGCTTATTAACTTATTTTTACACTAATTGCTTTTAGCAGATAATCAACACCCCCATAGGCTATACTTATGTTAAAATTTTGATACCATAGTTAATATCAGTCTAATAACATATTATTGCATTATCTTTATGACAACCTTTGAGTATTGTAGGTTCGTAATTAGCCAATAGTATGAACCAACCGAGGACATAATGCAACTCTTGACAAAGTTCATCGGTGGAATTACATCCGAAATCCATGTAATTAATCACAGACTAAATTTTACGTAGTCAACTTATACTTCTAACTAGTTTTCTATAAAAATCTATTATTGAGTTTCATTTCTTCTTTCATGCAGGAGGTATTTACCATTATTAAGATAGAAAATGATAAAAATGGTAAACGAGGATGTAACTGTTCCTACAGGTGATCAAGGACGGAGCAAGTTTCTCGACAAAAGTCTTGCTGATGCACAAGATTCACTTGATGCTCTCTTTTGCTGACCGTGCAAGATTCATTTGATGCTATCTTTTTGGTGCGTGATCCTACATACAAGTACTTTTAGGTGGTCTTGGTTGCTCCAGTTCGCGATGCTATCAGTAACGACCCAAGGGTCAGCCGGATATGTAACCCGGTACACAAGCATAGACAACTCCGTAGACCAACTGCTGGAAAGAAGTGCATAGGTCTCTGTGGAAAGAGACATTTGAACCATAAGTAACGTCCTTCGAGAAGGGCTACCTGCAAGAGGAGGAACACTCTTTAAGAAGTTTATACTTCATTTTTTGGAAACACAGTAAGTATTTTTTTTAATACCCAAACAACTTATGGCTTACTAGGTTGCTGTCGAGAACCCAGTTTTTTGGTAGCTTTTCTAAATGAGCTTATTTAGCTTATAAACTATTAGGCTAACAAGTAGTTGTTGTTTACGTAAACTTACCCATTAATGAACTTTTTTGTGTGTTTCAACAGCAAAAACAGAGACTAGGTCGTGATGTGCGAGCGGGTAAGCCAACCTGATTTAATAGACTAAAACCCGAATTAATAGATGGGCGGAAAAAAGTAACAAAAGATGGAAATATATAGAAGTTTCAGCAGTTTTATGGTTCAGCTAAGTATGATCTTACATAAGTCAGTGAAGAGGAAAAAAAGTAAGGATGAATATATTAAAGGTGTGTGTTGTATTTTTCTTTTTAAATTGCAATGGGGTGTTTCGATTACCTTATTTTTAGAACTTATGAGCTTCTGTAAGAGTTATTAAGGTCATTTTTTAGGCTTTTGAGTTTATGGCTTATTAGCTTAAGTTAATAAGCTATTGTTAATTAGCTTTAAAAAAGTGAACTTACTAGCCATTTCAATTTCAAATAAGCCCATGTACTTTAGGTGGGGGGTGTCAGGGGTGGGGGTCTAATTTGGGTGATAGTTTTCCGACTCCAAAGCAAGACAAATTCGATGAAACTCCGTTCTAAACACAAAGCTATAGAACACAATTACAGCCTTAGTTGCTTTGATCATTGAATTGGATTAGATGGGCTTTCTTTGATTCTGTACTCTAAAGATACATCAGGTTTTACACGGGTCGTTACTATAAGAGCTTTGAAACCCTATGTTGATCCTCTTTTAGATCTTTGATTAGCTTGTTAAAGCTTTAGTTATCTTAGATAAATCTAAAACAACTCTGACAGAAACCCTGAGTAATATATAAAGATTATGTGGAAACTAATCTTTATACACTAGAAGAAACAATGTAACAGTAACACAAGAACTTTCTCTAAACTTTCAATATATTGAATGATTCACAAAACAACTATATGTTTTGCCTAAATAACTATGACTTTTCTATCTAGGATTCGTATCTCTGTCTATCTCTAACTATGCCGTAAGGGTTCCTTTTATACACCAAGGAAACCCTAATGGGCTTACAAAACGCGTTAAGTGATCATGCATATCTATTCCTAATATAACTCATGCATATCTCATAAGCAGTACTAACTATAATATACTAACAGTACAAACTATTAACTAACAATATTAACTATATTGACAGTACTAACAATGTACTGACAGTACTAACTATTATAACTAGCAGTACTAATGACTTAGTCTATATTCTTCAATCTTTAACAGTAGTATAAATGTTCAATAGTAGTACTAAGTCCATCAGCAGTATAAACTTGTAGAAGCTTTTAATTCCTAACAATCCTCCCCTAAACTTGTGATTTATCTCCAAATCATCAAGTTTCTTGAATTAAATCTTGTTGGCTCTGAGAGGATTCTTCCAAACACTTCAGCTTCTTAATTTGTTGGATTTTATGAAGATCTTCATCACTAAGTCTCTTTCCACCTCACTATCTTCTTTTACTTGCAACCTTCTACCTTGGTTTCTTCTACTGAAACTATCTCTAATATCTCCGTAAGATCTTCTTCAGATAACTCTTTTGGTTCTTCAGTTGATTGTTCTTGAAAAAGGATCTGAACCTGAAGCTTGAGCTACTGTAACTAGTTTCTTCTTAAGAGCTTGATACCTTATCATTGAACCTGACTGTCTCTCTTGAGCTTGTTCAAAAATTTTACTCCAGTCAATATCATCAGCTTCTTTTCTCTCTTGATCAAACTGTTTTTATGCTCACACATTATCTCTCAATTTGTTTTGCTCATCAAGTCACATAATTTTGTATAAATTCCATCAATTCCATTTGTTGCATACTGTCCTCCCGACTTCCAAGTGTGTAACCTCTTGAGAGAGGTGGATCATTAGACTTTTAGATGCAGCCTCAAACCTAGTTTGAGTATCTACATCCCCAATATGGTAACTTGGCACATGGGACCACTACCTGAACCAAATCCCAAAGGACTTAATTCATTAAGTGTTGCCATGGATTGGGTCTTAGTTTATGTTACCACTGTCCTGCTCTGCTTCAAAACTAGAAGCAGTAGTGGCAACCCTTTCCATTCTGTCACCCAACTCCTTATGGACAGCCTCATCACCAACCTTTGTCAGGGGGGCCACCAGACTGAGGTACCTTAGTGTCCCGACCTTTTTTGATTTTCCTATGTGTTTGACATTTTGTGTCTGATGTTACAAATGTTTCCAATCATACTTGAGTGCATAATAGACATCATGAGCCTCTCCTCAAACAATACATCACTTGATAATAGAAAATCAATTTTGCTTATCCTGCAATTGTGAGTCCAAAACCAAGAAAAACACAATCCAAAGAATTTTCTTAACTAGCAGTATTAATTTTGAACCCACCAGTATTAACAATTTGCCTACCAGTATCAACTTTTTCTTTAATAACCATGCAACAACATGCCTCTATTCATTACAAACACACTAGAAAGAACTAGATAGACATGTGAGAATTCATGAGGATCCATATTTATGCATAACCCATGAATAGAAGTCAAAACTTTTAGTCAAACCAAAATACTAATTTTGACCTATTTCTTTCCAAAGTTAACCTTAAGTCGTCTCAAAAACTTAGTTAAAAGAATAGTTTTTGGCAAACTATCAGCCATCAACAGATTTGAGAATTCTTTACCAGTTGTCGTTTACCTTGGAATAGCCAATTCTTTCTTGTCTGTTAGACATGGTGAATTGATGACCATTTGTTGTGTGGTATACAACCAACACTGAAAGGACATTCATGCTATCATCAATATCCTCCCCTTAACTCCAGCATATTCATCAAATCAGCATATCCTTTATAAATCAAATAACCTTTAAACTCTAAACCTGCAAAATGTTAGTTCTAAACATAAAGAAATACAATCCAAAACATCTTACATGATACTCATAAGAGAATTAATTTATCTTTAGGACCCAAGCCATTACTGACTTGATTCTACCTGTTGGATCAACATAGTCAAATTGCTTACAAATGTATGATCCATTATTTTTGGAGACATGATTTAATACTTTAATTTTAGGTCTCCAAACCCAGCATGCTTTGGACTTAACAACATTAATCCCTTGTTCCCCAGCAGCACTTGTCACTCTCTTTCCTTTAGCAGTATTAACAGAATTTACCTTGACAGTATTAACTTTGTTATTTAAATTTCTGTTTTTAAATGTTGTTTATTGGTAAAAAGGTCGCCTAGATGGTGAATGTAACTTCTGGAAAACATTTGGTTTAGTTTTTATAACATACTCAAAGGATTTAGGTGCATCAGTCTTAATAGGCCTGACATTACTAACTGATGTTGCTGCTCTTGAAGAGCTTTGCCTAGCAGTACTAATTGGTACTAGGCCAGACTTGGTTAAAACTACTGTTGGAGCAAAATTTCTTCTAGAATTAGAGAAATTTTGATGATTAGTCCTCATAGCATTATTCCAAACTGGTCTAACTTCCCTTTGACCAGTCCCCTTTTTCACATTGTTCAAAACAGGTTTTTGTACCATCTTTTTATCATGAAAATCACAGTCTTTAATTAGATGGTTAAAACTCCCACACACAAAACAAGCTTTTGGAGTAAACTGAAATCCAACTCCTAATTTCTTAGACATTGGTGTATTCCAGTTAGTACTGTTATTCCTAGGATTTTGACTAATTTTCCTAGGTTGATCAGCTTGCTTAGGTTTTTGAACATTAGCTGATTCTGACACCTTTTCCAAAGTCTCATCCTCATCACAATCAGAAACCCAATCTTCAATTATTAGGGCACCAGAGGTTTTCTTAATCTCATCAAAGGAATTTTTACTAACATTGTTATTAACCTTAACTCCATATCCTTCAAATTTAGGCTGTTTAAACTCCTCAATTCCAGAGTTTGACAAATCAATAGTAAGGGGTGCAAATAAGCCTGTAGGTGGAGGTGCAACAACATTATACCCTACACCTTTTCTATTGTTATCAGATATTTGACATTCTATCAATTTATCTAAGCTCTTAGATAGCATTTTCAAAGTTGTCAATCTTAATATGATTACGCGCTTTTTCTTTCTTAAGTATTTTTATTGATCTTAAGAGCATTATTTTCTTATTCATTAAATGAGGCATCTCTTTTAAGGAAAAACATTTGATCACAAAGCTTAACCTTATTTTTCTTGTAGAAGACTAGTTGTTCTTCCACATAAGCTAAACCTCTTTTATAGTTAGCTAGATAAAATTCAGATTTATTAAGCTCTATTATTAAATTAATCATACGGAGACCTTTAGATATTCAAAAGCTTTTAAGACAAGTTTTAGAGCATGTTTTGTTATTGTGTACCTCTGAAATCTGAAGAATTCCATTAGAGCAAAGTTGGTAGGATTTTCTCTTCTGTCATAAGATCCAAATCAAAATCCAACACCAATTATAGCTAATATAGCTTTGAAAAGAAGATTTTACACATTCACAGTTCTCCTTGAGCTTTCTTGGATTTTTGGTCCTATTTTCTTGACTCCCTAGGATTTCTGCACTCTCTGTTAAAATGTTCCTTCTTATGACAAATTGAAGCATTCTACTTTGTTTGTCATAACAGTGTAATCACTTCCATTGATGATAATTCTTCTTTCACTGTTATCTGATAAAACTTCTATTTCTTTTCATACTTAGTAATGCCAATTGCCACATCAAATCTATTTTTAAAAGATCATCTTCATGGATTTGCTCTAGGTCTTCCATGAACAAACTGAGACCAATTGGTTGATTGGCCAAAAAAATCATAGATTGTTGAATCACTGTTATAGCAGTATTATCTGTCAGTACTAGCAGTTACTAAGTAAGAGCTAGCAGTACTAAACATGAACATAGATGTATTAACATCATTTGTACTGATAGGAGTTGAAATAAAAGCCACATTCTATGAACTTGAACTTGAGCATGAGATTATACTTCTTTTGGACCTCTTGTTCAACAATCTTAATATGTTGTAGAGATTACAAAACTTTTTGAGCCTAGATCTGGTTTGTTCCTCCCAGACAACAACTTGCATGCTCATTTACAGAAGGTAGGCTTCTCAGATATTAAAGTTTAGATCTTTTGAGAGATGTTTTCACCTAAGATGGCTAACTGGCTTACAATTTTCTAAAGCCGGGTAAAGATAGAGTCAAGTGACTCTGAGCTAGAAGCATTGAAGTTTTCATACATCTGCTTCAGGAGTGTCTTTTGAGTCTTCTTGGTGGCTTCATTACCACCAAATCTTGCTTCTATGGCTTCAAACAAGGTCTTGGCATCCTTGTATTGATTAAAAGTGAGTAGATGCTCACTTGGAAGTGTCATCATCAAAATACTTCGGGCTTTAAGATCATTCTTCTTTTGGATCTTCTCATCAGCAGTAACAGCACCAGGTATTGTTGAAGTAGATGTACCATCATCGTTTGTAGTGGTTCGTGCTACTGGCTTGAAGGAATTGCCATCCTCTATGATCTCCCAGAGAGCATAGTCTTGAAGTTGAATGTATGACTCTATTTTGAGTCTCCATGTGTCATAATCACCTTGGTTCAGAAGTGGCAGTTTTGTAAGAGCATTGTTTTGGGTACTGTGACAACCATGACTTGAGCAGGTTAGTCAAACCGTTAGTATTGACTTATGTGCCTGTTGCAATGTATGGTTTATGTGAATTTATGTGTTTATGTGTGTTTATATGAGTTTACATAGATAATGCGAGTTATTGGTAATCAATCTATTGAGTGTGATCATCTCAATGAGATTGGATTGATGGTGAAATTTGTTGAGTTCATTTCGTTCACTTTTGAGTGACGGGGAAATGATTATTGAGATTTGGGCGGTTTTATGTTAAATGTGTGTAAGTATTATTACGTATTTTTATGTTAGTAATTTAAGATAAGTTTAGGTTTTTAGAGGTTAAGTTAAGAGAAATGAGATATTTGTTGGAGAAATTTCATTTTAATCACTTATAGTGATAATGGAATTGATTGGGTATTTTAAGAAATTTGGTTTGGTTAATTAAGTGATCATGCATATCTTATTCCTTATATAACCATGCTTATCTCTATAAGCTAGTATCTATACTTTAAATACTAACCGAGTACAAACTATTAACTAAAGTTTAACTATATTGGCAGTACTACAATGTACTGCAGTACTATACTATTATAACTAGCGAGTATAATGACTTAGTCTATATTCTTAATCTTTGCAGTAGTACAATTCGTTAATTGCAAGTCTAAGATATCAGCAATATAAACTTGTAGAAGCTTTTAATTCCCAACACCCTGCTCATTTAAGCTTTTCAGACATCTAAATGTAGCCAACAAAAGTGCATGGTCTTCTGCAGCTCAGGAACAAAGATGATAAAGACCTCAAAAAGTAAGTAACTACACATTGTTTTCTTGGTTTGGTAAGATGGACAATTTTTAGTATGACTGAATCGTTGCTATTATGACACAGGGAGCCAGATCTACTAAGGGAAAACTTGTTACGCCGTTTTCCTGCAAGTCTTAGATGGATATGCTTCTTTGTTGTTGTTGTTGTTTGAATATCTCATTATACTTTCTATGGGTCATCTGTTGTCTATAAAGCTCGATACAAGTTTGACATTATTTTTCTGAATCATGCATAAACAAAATTAATATGAAGAGTATTAAATATTAATTGCTGATGTGGTTTTTTTTAATAAACTCTTGCGTTAGATATTGTGAATGTTGTTAATAGCTTTATATTATATAATATAATAAAAACACTTAATTCAAATCTATTTTGCAAAAGGTATTTTGAGAGCTGAATTGTATGTACTGATAAGAGATCTCAATTTTTAACACTCTAATTAACCTATAATGATAGAAATGAAATATATATTTTCGGAATCTTTTTGTTTACTTTTGAGTTTAAATGTAAAACGGTATATTACAATTAGTTTAATAAGTCTATAATCAAATGCAAAGATTATATAATATTCAGACTTTATCAAGACGATATGCAATTTTGGTTTTTTTAGAACGGAAACTATTATAAAACCAACTAGCAAGAAGCTAGAAAAAGAATTACAAAGAGATTAAATAGGGGTGTTGCAACCAACTATCCCAAAACCTAAAAACAAAGTACAATACAGATCTAGAAAGACACCAGTGAAAAGACGCGAAACAATATCGTCAAAAATAACATCTTTACGAGGGGCTTTCGACGAGAAGAGCAACTGATTACGAAACATCCATACGCTCCACCAAGTTATATAAAGAACTCATACAACAAATCTTAAAACTTATAGAAGCTTAATCTAATGGAAATTGAACCCAAATAAGTTGTGGACTTTGTTTCCCAACCAAACTATAGAGACATATTTTTTTTCGATGGTGCTTCGGGTATAAAAAATCTCAGGACCGGCCCTGTAAAATGGAGATGGGAGGCAGTTACAAGTTTTAACCCAACTTCCACCTGATTCATTTAGAACTAATTTTCAAACAACCTTAGACTTCAACACATTCCGCACACAACTACTGCACACAACTCATGTGCAACAGGATACGACGTGCCATAGTTGCAACTACCGCACTACTTAAATGAGGAAAGTAACTTACCCCTCTTTCATAACTTCAATACAAGCCTGGTGCAACGCACGGGTGTGGTTAGGCCTCGTTGTCAAAAGGAATTAACTTTGTGTGTTAAAGAACTAGGTGTGTTATTTTGAATTGTGTCATGAAATCATGTGTGTCAAAAATATAAAGTGTGCCAAAACATTTAGTGGGTCACTTGAAATGTATCATAAAATTAATTAAGTATTTCATAAAATTAATTAAGTGTGTCAAGAAACTTTAGTGACACACTAATTTATTTGACACGCTAAATTTCTTGATACATATATAGAGACACACTATGTTTATTACATAAATTTTATTGAAATATATGTGGTGACACATTATATATATTGGATGCGTTTGTAATGACATACTAATTTTAATGACACATTTCTATCGACAAATTAATTTTATTGACACACTAAGTTTCATAACACATCGCTAATAACAGACTAATTCTTTTGACACACTAGGTTTCATAACATATCTCTATTGACACACAAATTTCTTATCATAGTGACACGTTTCATGACACATTTGTGATGACACATTAACTATGTTTCATGTTTACATCTTTTAACACACAAAACTATTGGTTATAATTGCATAAACTTGAATACTTTTACAAAACTGGTAAAAAAAGTATAATACATGATTTCTTACATTAAATAAGGAAAACTAAAAAGAGGTAAAGTGACGTGATATTTTTTTCACGTGAATTAGGAAAAGTGAAGTGAATTAAGAAAACTTAAAAAAAACATTTAGTGTTAGAAAAGTGACGTAAATCAAGCATGAAACTTAGTATATGGTTTTGCTATTGAGTTCAAAGTGAATTAAATTAGTCAAATTTTAAAAATAGATGTTAGAAACGTTTAAATGAGTTGATAAAACATGAGTGTAAACGTCTAATTGTCCTTAAATAATTAAAAGGAGATAAGTTACACTTTTAAAACCTCTTTTACCCTTTTTTAAGCAAAAAGAACACATCCCATTTGAACCAATATAATAGTGGAGGTTCTTTCACAACCAAATAAAAATACAAGAACTGGCGAAATCAATCACACCCTTGATTATTTATCATGGTTATCAATAAGGAGTGGCACAAATGTAAATTGATTTAAAACCCTTGTATGTGGATATTTTAAAAAGATGAAATTTGGTTTAGTAAATTAACACTCTCTAAAAAAAACTTCCTACCACATTACTCTCACAAATAACATCGATCTCTTCCCCCACTTTTAAACCTAATAACCGGGGCCCAAACCCACATCTTATTTTTAAAAATTTTCTAAGAAAAAACTAGCCGCCACCAAGGGGTTTTTTATATCACTTTGGATGGTATTGTTCCATTATCAGTAATATGCAATATGGATCTAGATCATTATATTAACCCCTCAACCCTCTCAACCACTTAATCGTTTCACAATAATACCTAAACAAGCCTAAAACATATGAGAGACCATAACAGAGGAAGAGAGATAAAATCTTAAGTTGGGTTCGTAACGTACATCTCTCAGTATCTTGATATAGTTATTCTGCTTGCGTTATATTGTTTGGTTTTTTAGATTTTAATAGATTTGTGTAACGTTTGAAACGGGGGTGTTTGTATCCGCACACAGAGTCGACAAGCTTCGGTGTGATTTAAGTTTCCAATTCTTGTTTGTTCTAAGGTATCAATATGACGATCATTCGCGTTTTCGTGTGGGCGCTTAAAATAGGTACGTATGTACGGACTACGTTGTGCTCATCCCCTTTTAGTAGGAGGTTAAATTCATAGAATGTGTAGCCCCAGTATCAAATAAAACGAAGACAGTACGATCATCAATGTAGAGAATACCGGTAATAGTACCTGAGGTCTTGGCCGCCTGATCACGAGTCGTAGCATAAACCCGTCCTATAGTAGGAGGTAGTCTTGCAAAATCCGTTGGCATACTATGCTTCTGCTTCCCTTGGGGACAATCCTTCACCTTATGTTGAGTAGACCCGCAAGTAAAACATCCCCCAGTAGCCTTATAACAAACACCCGGATAAGGCTTTCCACAGGTAGTACAAAGAGGTGGAGGAGGCAAAGTTTCAGTAGACCTCCTCTGACCTGAAGTATGACCCTGGTTAAAATCCCGAGTTGACTGATTCCTGTGCTGGCGCTGGTTGTAGTTACCCTGACCCTGGCGGTCATTCCTATTCCTACCAGCAAACCTCTGATCCTGACCCCGAAAATCCTGTCGTTTCGAATCATAACCCCGATCCTGACGACCCCGATGCTCAACACTCTGGTCCTGACGACCCCTATACTCATGCTGACCCTGGTCATAACGACCCTTGTTCTCCTGTTGGCCCTGTCCCCTGTTCTGAATCCGATTACCATCTCTATCCCGCTTATTTGAATTTCCACTCTCTTGCAATAACTCGATGTTATGGGCGGCAGCCGCAACCTGCGCAACATTCGTATAATCAGTATTAACGATCCGGTCCAAAACCCACTTCTTTAGCCCCTACTTGAAATGTCTAGCTTGCCTCTGGGCATCTCCAGCAGTAACTCCAACGAAACTAGCCAATCTAGTGAACTTCTCCATGTACTCCCCAGAATTCTCTCGATCCAGCTGACATATCGACCCATACTCACGCTCATAACGTTGCTGTTCAGATGTCGAAAAATACCTGTTGTAAAAGATCTCACGAAAAGCAACCCAAGTACAAGTATCGGCAAAAGCATCGCCTCCAACCTGAGTACGCAAATGAGCTTTCCACCAGCTCAGTGCATCACCCTCTAGTTTAAACGCAGCAAGACGAGTCTTGAAGTTGTCAGGACAACCCAAAACTTGAAATAACTTCTCCATATGCGTAATCCAGTCTTCTGCCTCGGCAGGAGTGGCAGCAGACCGAAACGCAAGCGGCTTTAACTTAGTAAACCTTTCGATCCAAACATGAATCCCTTGGGGTGTAGCATCACCACCACCACGCCGCTAACCAAAACCTGAAGGATTCAGCACCATCCCATTTGTCATTGGTGATACTGAGTCCTCAAACAGCCGTAAGGTTAGGGAGAGCATTGGCCACAGCAGCAGCAATCATGGCCTCGAAGTTAGGAACATCATCATCGGAGTTTCTACGTGTAGTCACCATCTAAACGATCGAGAAAACGATTAGCAAACGAAAACAAGATAGGTTACGGAAGAGAGTTACGCAGAAGGAACCTAATGTCTACCCAATCCTCACAGGTCATAGCCTAAGCTCTAAGGTCATAAGACCTCGTCATGATTAACCTGGCTCTGATACCATAAATTGTAACGCCCCGACCCAGAAGGGTAGAAGTATTACAAATATGGTGTGACATCAAAAGCATACACAATCATAACACAAGCATAAACAGCGGAAGTCTTAAATAAATAACCAAAGGAAATAAGTCAACATGACTTAAGGTACATAAGTTCTCAAAGGGATAAACATATCCAAGCGAAATAACAAATGTCTTGAAAAGAAACAATTCATATATCAAAGGTAAGATCTCTAGGGTAGTCCACACTCAGCACTCATAACCCAAAAGCAAACCCCAGCTCCTAGCTTAGATACCTGCCGCAGGAAAAGAAAGTGCGGCTGAGCTTACAAAGCCCAGTGAACAGATATATATAATCGAATGCAAAAGATAACGGAAATCAAAGGATATGATACAAGGTACAAAGGATATCACAATACATGATCAAAGGGATACAAATATAAGGTAAGACAAATCAGAATATCAAATCATAGGGTAAGGTAAGATGAATCAGAAAATCAAATTAGGTTAAGTTCAATCACCAAGCCCAAACAAATCATATCAAAGTGACCATGGAGTCATGAGCTCCAAAGTCTGTTGTGAAAGACGTGGATTTGCAACCCAATCATCATCACCCACATATCCAAATATCATAAGTCATAATCCATCGCATACAAAACAAATCTAGGATGCATCCATAAAGCCCCTTAAACACATAATAGTCTTCATATGCCTATAATATCAAATGGGGGAGCGGTGCGAGAAATCACTCACTCACACTGAGTCAAATGCCGAAAGGTTGCATTAATGACACGGCCATGTTACCTTCATGGCTAGGAACAAATAGTGGCTTGGTTTCTCAAACTGAAGAGGTTCAAAGCAAAGTCATTATCAAAGTGCATTTCAAAGGGATCATAGCAAATTTCAATATCAAAGGTTAAAATATCAAAGGGATCATAGCAAAGGTTCAATATCAAAGGTTACATAGCAGGGTTCAAAAGGGAACATAATAACAGATCATATAAGAAAGCCAAAATACAAGGCTCAGAGCAAATGTGGCAAATCACATAAGAAATCAAAGATAGAGAGGAATATGTCATGAGAAACCTTAACAAAAAGGTCAGAATATCCGTCCTTAATTCCGAAGCCAAAGCAATAACCAAAGAAAACACCACAGAATATCACAATCACTCCCTCTTGACCGAACCTAAAGAAATGATGAATTCGAATTACAAACCATTCATTTAAGTTATACTTTCTATTTTTAGTAACTTTCCATTTTTAGTAACTTTCCAAAATTAGTAACTTTCCATTTTTAGTAACTTTCTATTTTTAGTAACTTTCTATTTTTAGTAACTTTCTATTTTTAGTAACTTTCCAAAATTAGTAACTTTCCATTTTTAGTAAGTTTCCATTTTTAGTAACTTTCTATTTTTAGTAACTTTCCAAAATTAGTAAATATCATCATTTGAGATCTATTAAGTATTTTAAATAGCTTGAGGGAACTTAATATGCCAATCTTACAAGTTTAGGGTTTAAATATACAACTTTCCCATATTTTAAGGGTTAATATGCAAAAATCAAACAAATTTCAAGGTTATAAAGTGTAAATATCAATTTTCATATGTTTTCAGATTATACCTTCCATTTATGTATTTACAAGTCAAACCTAATTTTACATAGATTTACATATTTAGTCCTTTTTGGTTTATTTAATTACTATAAACATTATCTTGTGAATATATCCCAATATTACAAAACACGCCCATTATAGATTCAAATATAATAAAACATACTTTTATAACATTTATATTACGAAGCCAATGGACCAATGACATGAAGGAGATTGAGAGGGCGAATTTAAACGTGGGGTATGCCGCGGTTTACAATTTTAGTGGCGATAGAAGGATAATGACTGGGTTCATAATGGGTTCCGAGAGGGAGAGAATAGAGTTGTGAAGCGATCGAAGAGGGGTCCGTGGGGTATGTTAGGCGGTCTCTCAGACTCTCTCGAGACAGATAGTATACCATTTAATTGTGATCATTCTTGTTATCGCCGTGTATAAAATACAGCTATACGAAGCGTCGGGTGGTAGAGTTCTATATCAGAAATACATTATCGAGATATTATTCTTGGATCATTCATGTCTAAAATAGACCCCATAAGTTCAGAAATTACATAACAAGTCCTATATACCTTTATACCAAAATCGCTAACATATTAATTCACAAACCTTAATCAAATTTTCCCCAATTACAAACACAATTATTTTACCAATCAATGCATTAATCACCTGGAAAAAATAACAAACCCTGAACCCTAATTCATTTTTAACCATTTTTCTTCCCGTTTTCTATTTTCGAATTCGGTAAATACAAAGAAATCACCAAAAACATTCGAATTATTTATAAAATATTACACAATTTTCTGAGTAATGAGATTTTTTTATGAATATCCCCCAATAAAAAATATAAAATAAATTTACCAATATTTTATATGCCCGATTTAATTTCATTTCTAAATAGGTGTTTAGAATATGTTTCAATTTATAAAATCGAAATAAAGTGCATGGATATTTTTCTCAGGTTTATAACATGTTAATATGATGAAATATAAGTTATAAAATTACCTTTGATGGCCTTTGATGATTTTATGATTTTATGCACTCGGTATAGCTTTTCGAACCCAAAACAATATCAAAAATCGAATCAATCACTTCCCAAGCTTCCCACTATTTTTCCCACACTCCTTAGCCTTCAAATGATCTTAGAAAAATTCGTCCTTGCCTTGGAAAATTCTTTTGCCATCACTTTGGTATTTTAGGTTTTCGGCTATTATTGTTTTTAGGATTTAGATAAAAGAAATGCACAAATGAGTTATGATAAGCATTTGGCCGAGTTTTGGGCTTTTAAAATTAGACTAATTCAGATTTCAAACTTGCCAAATTTATTTTGTACTTATCTTTAATTTATTTGATTTAACTTTAATGTATATATAAATAATTATATATAATTCGGCAAAGTATATATATACATAAATATTATTTATTTTTCTTGTATAACATAAAGTATTTTAACTTTACAAAAATTTCATAATTGCTAAATATTGTATTTTCATAATTTCTATAATTAAACTGAAATTTATTTAAGCTTTTATAGATTTTCTTGCATTAGGGGTATTTTGGTAATTTCACATTTGTTGAGATTTTAGGTTTTACAATCTCGCCTTCAAACTCATTATTCTCGGGTGGAACGTGAAACATAGAATTGTGCAAAACATTAATCCATAGTTGAAATTCACAATAGCACATACACTTAAGATATAATAATTGTCGGGAGTGAAAAGTTTACAAGTTGCAAATATAAGTAGTGTTAGCATCTTAACTCATAATTAACAATGATTTTGTTTTAAGCTTGGTTTGGAATAAGTGAAAAGTCGGGAACGATGAATTTATCCTTTTTGGGGCATTCTCGGATCGAAATGCATCTTGTTCTATGATCCCTAAAAGTTATAAAATAATGAAAGTCAAACGTTCTAGTTAGTTGCTTAATATGAAAACTACAAAAAAATGAGAAAAATGAAAAAGAACAAAAATATGGTAGGAATAAGTATATATTTAAAAAATGGTAAAGACGGGGGCTTTTCAAAACTTTAGAGTCTTTAAATTCCCCTTGACGAACACTTAGCTACTTTTCGAGGTTATTAGTCGAGGGGGATCGAGATTCTTAGTTTTCTAAGTGCTTACTTCATAGCATTGCGTGAGGACACGGCAATGTCTTAGTATGGGGGATTTTGGTATGCGTTTAATTACACATACCTTTCACCATTAAAATCGGACTTAAATGACCCAAAACGTACCAAAAATACATTGTATTTGTATGTTTTCACTTATTTTGTGCAGGAAACGGATATCCGAGAAAAGGACAAAAAATCAAGCAAAAACGGACAAAACCAAGCACGGAGTGGAAAAGCATGGAGAAGCCAAAGTCAACAAAAGTCAATGTCAACCCCAAAAAAGTCAACAATCAAAGCCGACGCCGGAAATGAAGAATACTTAATGGGCCCACCCGCACCCATCTAATGGGCCGGGAAAGCCCATTAGTATATAACTAGAAGACTTAAAAGCACATTTTGATTAAAAGGCCCAATTTCCTTTTAAAACATAACCGGCCCAATGTTAAACAAAAAGCCCAAATGTAACTTAACCCTGTTTAATCCTTATCCCTTACCCTTAACTTTCGTTAGCCCAAGGGACTAACTTTGAAAGTAAATAGTATACAAGAAAGACCATTTGCACAAGTCCTAAACTAATTAAACCACATGATTGGAATGGCAATCAACATGTACAAGTGGAGGGTAATATTGCCATTACCAAACCCTCACCCTTGACAACACACACCCGTTATAACATTTTTTCCCGCCCAAAACCATGATCTACTATTCACGCTTCCCTGTCCCCCTCATTGGGCACTGTTCACATCCTGCCAAAATTGTCACCACCACCCTTCCCCACACCCCACATGGGCTCTTGCCACCTTGGCAATCCCTTTGATGTTCATTGGGCAAGAAAAATCAATGGGCGTGATGACTTGGATTGGGCACCACTCAAGATGAATGGACAAGATGATTTTGGGATGTTACTCACACAACAAACATACACTAGTTTCTGCCTCAGCAAAGAAACACAACCAAGAAGAAGACAAAAGTCCAAGAGGCCAATACTTAAGCATTTTAGTATAAATAGGCTAGCTTGTAAGTTAAAGAAAACACATTTTTACTTTACAGCTTATGTTTTTTTAGCCTTGTATTCTTATTTTTTAAGTTAATAAAAAAGTTTGGTTAAGTTCTAAATTCTGTCTTTAATTTCCTTGTTACTATTACATTGTTACTACAAGTTTTCTAAGTTCCTAAAAGTAATTTTCAAACTCTATTTAAGCTGTATAAAACTCAGGTGGCTAGTTTTATCATAGCATATTATTGTTTTGAAGTTTCAAAGTACAAATTTACCAAAAAATCAAGAAAGCAAATAGACATGGTAAGATTTGGATGGCCATGGTTTAGAGTCTCATGGGAGACGTATAGGATTGATGGTTAAGCTTTGAAAAGCTTAACTTCATTGCCAAGCATTGGACTGTTGTAAGTCACTTTTTCAAAATTTTGCACTCCTTACTGTTCATTTTCTTATCAAGTGCTTATTTCTGCTTATTTATCTTCAATGTGCTTATTCATGTGTTTTTATGCTTATTTGTCTTTGCTTATTATCTGTCTTTAAGTTTCCTTCTTTAAATCTTTGTTAAAAAACTTAAAAATTGAGTTTTCAAACCTTTAAGGGAGTGTTTAGGACAGTGGGTCAAAAAGGTTCATATTGGTTTTAAAAACCTTTGGGTCATTTGGCAATCTTTCATAAGCTTTCTTAAGTAATTTTCAATTTGTTTTCAAAAGTTTAAGTTTTAAATGTTTGTTTTTAAGCATTTTCTAAAAGCTCTTTTAAATCTATTGTGACAAGTCAGTGCACATAGCTTATTGGATTTTGTTTTCAAAACAAGTTTATATGTGTTATTTTTGTGTGTGTCCTTTGATTGTCAAATTCTTTAGTTAATGTCCTTTAAGTTTTCTCCTTGATTTTAAAATCTGTCATGAACTTTTGATAAATGATCCAACTAGTCCAAAACGCCCTTTTTCAAACTCAATATCAATACTTAAAAGTGTTTTTAGGCTTTTGGAAATTTTGTGCACAAGCTCATAGGAGCTTGTGTCCATCTGTTTTAACTTATATTTCATTTTTCAGCTTATTATCTAGCTTATTGATAGGCTGCTTATTGCCATTTTCTTTAAAGAAAAACCAAAAGAACTCCCCTGGTGCAAACAACCTATTTCAAAGGCCTTTTTTGTTGCTTATTTTTGTTTCATATATTAAGTTTATTTCTTTTTCAGAAATCCCTTTTGTCAAAAAATTGCTAAGTGTTGAAAAATGAAGAAAATGCTTTTTCATTTGCTTATTGTGGCTTATTGTGAATTTCAAAATGCTTTTTGATTGCTGATATTTGTTCTTTTAAGTATAAGCTTAATCTGTTTTAAGGTTAGAAGTCCATAAGGATCTGTTTGATAGCTTATTTTTAAGCTAGAAAAGTCCCTTTTGGATTTTTGCTTAACAGTACTAACTTAAAGCTAGCAGTACTAACTCTAAGTTAGTACTGCTGAGTTTCTCTTGCTTAATTTAGCTTATTTGCTTGTTGAATTTGCTTATTTTGTGTTCCATTTAGCTTATTAGGTTAGTCTTAGCTAAATTTAGCTTATTTACTTTTGTGTAGAGCTTATTTGAGCTTATTTGCATTTTAGTATAAAAATTTTAAGTGTTTAGTAGTTTTTTTTTATTTGCCATTCTAGCTTATTTTAGTTGCTAATTTTTATTCTTAAGTGCTTATTAAATATTGCCTATTGTCTGTCTTAGTTTATACTAAGTGTTCATTTGCTTATTTTTAGCTTTTTCAAAAAGTTGTAAAAAAATGAGAAATAAAAGTGTTGGGATTAGGGGAGACCCCGAGTGAGCAAGACTCGAACTCGGGACCTCAACCCCATCTACCAACACTTTTATAACATCACCTCTACCGCTGTGCTACAATAGCTCATCCGGTAGAGGTTTGCTTTATTAAATATATAAGCTCATCTTAGCCTTTAAGCCCACAACCACTTTTAAGCTTATAACAGCTTATTTATAAGCTGTTTTTTCAGTTTTAGATTTTTCATAGGATCTTTATAGTTTAACTTATTTTTTCTAAATTTTTCAGAATCTTTTATAATCGTTTGATATTTTTTATCATTTATTTTCTTTTAAACTGTTTTTTAATTATATTAAATTAAATAAAAACCAAAAAAATATTTTTCTTTTTTAGAAAATTTTATTTTATCAGTCTTCAATTAGGAAAAATAGAAAATCTTTCGTAGGGTCGTTTTTTCAAAATTTTACTTTTTAAAGAACGGGTTTCGACCCCGTTTTTGTTTTCTCAATTTTGAGCTCGTTGTAGCTCCGTTTTTAGTCTAGTCTTTTTTTATTCTTCATTTTTAGTCACATAGAGTAGATTAGAAGTAAAAAAATCTTTGTAGGGTTAATTTTTAAGAATTTAGGTTTTTGACCCCTTGTTCGGGGCTCTCGTTCTCGTTTTTTAGTTTTATTCTATAATTTTTAAGTTTTTCTTAATCGTTTTTGCATATTAGTAGATAATTTAGCTTTCTAATCCTCTTAATCATTTATATCATTCAAATTTCCAACTTTTCGACTGTACCGATTTTCAAGTCCAGCCTCGTTGGGGATAAACGACCCGAGAATATCATACTCCTCGGGTTTTATTGATTTTCGTTGATAATTATCCTTATTAATCTTTTTTTTATATTATATATAAAAAGGTTGATTAAGCTAAATCAGTGTCCACAACACGCTGAAGACGTTTGTGAGATATCGCAAAGGTGATGAATCTAATACTTTGGAGTATTGAGTAGTTCATTAGAGATTTTCTTGGAGCCCAAATTCTATACAACTACACAAAAAAAACCGTTCTTCCAACATTAGTGCAAGCTTAAGTCACAAGAACAGGGAATTCTACTTCAATTTCAAGTTTTTGGGTAATATTCAGTTTACTCCATCAGTGGTGCAATTCAAATAGCCTATAAAAGGGTTGGTAAAGATTGTCAGAGAGATTTTATAGTATAGATTGATCACAAGTTAATTCTTACGGGCAGATGTGAACTAAATTATTCTTCTCATAAGATTTCAAGTATATGTGCGTACAATGTTTTGCTGATTCTAAGGTATCAAAACCAGCAAGGGGGAAGGAGACATACATCTAAACGCACAACGAGTACACGTGATGAACTTCATACCTTCTTCTTATTTGAGGTCATTCCGGGAAGACAAATGTCATGACCGCAGAGAAAATCAGTGTTTAACTTGTGGCTTTTGGTGTATTATTCCAACTGCATAGGGGAAGAGATGTAAGAAACAGTTTATGATGATAAAAGAGGTACACAATGGTATGATAATTCCTCTAGATAGTCAGTATCCTACAGGAAGAAATGAGTCCATCCAAGACTTAGTTAACTTTGGTGTTATCATTTCGACTACTTAAAGGGTTTAATTGTCTACATCCGGGACTTAGCTAACCTTGGGTTTTACAAGAAAAATCATCATTATCCTGAAGGAAGGAATGCGCACGTCTAGGACTTAATTGACTTTGATGCTACGATTTCGACTTCATGAATGGGATAGAGTGTGTACTTCGGGTTTTTGGGCTTCATACAATGAGACTGATTGCATCTCTTCATCTACATGGGGGAAGAGATACCTTGATATTTTTAAGTATGCATTATTTGAACTTACAGGGGGAAGAAGTGTGAGAATATTTATTTAAGCGTGAGAAGATACGTTGCTGATCCAATTAATGTTTCCCTAAACAGTTAATCACTAAGCTTATTATCAAAGGAGCAATATTTTATATGGTTTGCTACTAATTCCAATGTGCACTTAATTATTCTAAACTTGAAAGAAAGCTTTAAAACTGCTCAAGAGAGGATTGCTTGTTTGGGGGGAAGCTTTGAAAGCTTCTAAACATAGAATATGTGGCATGAATTAGGGGGAAGCTAATTCAGAAGCTTCTCCTTAACCAGAAGTGTATGGGTTACTTAGTTCATGCCTATTACAGTATTTCTCCTACAAGGTACTACAAAGATGATTCGTGTTAAAGTAAAGACTTGAAGTCAAAGGCCATAGAAGACATCATCAGCATTGGAAGCTTCATGAAAGTTCTTGTTCTTAATCATTATGTACTTGTTAGGAAAATATTATAAGTAATTTTGTATATCGTCCCATGGGGGAAGATTGCTAGGATTTCGTTTTATGTGACGACATTACGGAATTACCATAGTTTAACATACCACCATACGTAGGGACTAAAGTAGTCAACTTAGCATACTTATGTATTAGATGGTGGTATAAATACCCCTCCATTGCTTCCATGGAGGGGTGAGACACTTGTAATATTTTCACTTTTCATATATTTTACACACATTTGTTTCTCCCTCTACTTTGTCTCTCTAAACATGACTACCATATGGTTTGATTCACCAAGACCACCGGATCTACGATTCTTATATACTTGATATTAGATCTACCAAAAAAATTTACACATTCATAAAAGAAAAACCCTCAAAACATGATTAATAGTCATGGATCTATTAAAACAAAAAAATACCTTAAAACTTGAAAGACCCTTTTGGTGGGCGTTTGTCTTGGTGGTCGTGGTCTGTGGTGGTTGGTCTCTCAATAAAGGTGACGTTCAATGGTGGTGACTCCGGTGGCGCTGGTGTCGCTGTGGGGTGAGGTGCGGTGGTGTTAGGGTTTCGGGGTGGTAGTGTCGCTGTGGTGGTGAGGTGGTGGTGTCGATGTAGTGGTGTCCTTATGGTGGTGTCTTTGTGGTATGTTTCGTGATGGCAGGGTGCGGTGGTGGTTAGAGAGAGATAACAGGAGACAGATGTGTGTGTTTTTTGTATATGTGTTTTATTTGTTTGGTATGTGATTGTTTGGTGTGTAGATTGGCTTTTATATGAGTTAGGTTAGGATGTTTCAATAGTTTCCAAATATAATCAATTAGTTTTGATTGCTATTAAACATTCAATTAGTTTTGATTGCTATTAAACATTCCTTTTTATAGATTTGACTGCGAGTAATTATTTTGACCAGCTGAATGGTTTGAAGTTTTGATATCAATTGTTATAAAACATTCCCTTTTATGGGATTAAGTTTTCCACAATTTCATTTTTAAATATTTGTAGCAAAATGCTTTATATATTAGTATAGATTATATAAGCAAAAGCTTCCTTATTACTGTTAGGCCTCTAGAAAAAGACACGTCAGGCCTCTAGAGAAAGACACATCAGCATGAATAGTTTGACAATGTTAGGCTTTTCAAAGTTTTCATCTCATCTCTCTTGCATTATTCTTTCAAATCAAACAATTATTTTCACCTACTTCTTTTCTTTTTCTCTCTATAAATCCGGTCAACAAAAATTTTCTGGTGGTCGGAAGACGATTATGCTTGACTTTAATCATGTTTCCAGCACCTTAACCTGTCGCTCTGACAATTTTTTTCTCAGACGACATCTCATGAAATCTGTAAGTTACTCGTGGGTCTATTTTTACTTTGAGATTTTTTTTATATATGTTTTTTGTGCAAATATTTGATTTTGGTTTCCATTTGGTTTAAATCTGGTCAGCTATGGTAAGGTGCTGATGGGATTAGAAGAAACAAACCGATAAATCAAAGGTAAAATCTAATCATTCTATAAGTTTTTTTAACCATACTAGAAAAAAAGAGTAATATATGTGTGTCCTTATTACTTGATTTTTCGTGTTTTGTCTAGATTGCAGGTTAACTCAACGAGAAAAGATATGATGTGATGTGCGGTATACGTGGGTTTTTAGAAAATTATGTAAATATTAATTTTGGTTTCTAATTACCTTAAATATTTTCCTTTGTGGAGATGATGTTTCTTGATTTTTGAGATTTTGATTTTTGTGTGTCAACTTTTTATGATGGCTTATTTCTATCAAAAGCTTGACCATTTCATTCTTTTAAACTTGTAAAGTGTTTTTTTTGTTCACTTATCAATTAGTTTAAGCACACAAATCAATCTGTGTATATATTTTTGACTACTTATCTGCCTTACTTGATATAGGTATTTTGAAAGAGTAAATGAAGTGATGGGTAGCAAAAACATTGTACAGGTGGTTTGGATATTTCAAATTGCCAACATATGGTTACTTTTAGTTATTAATGGAATTATGTATTGATAAATTGGATGATATCAAGTTAGTTTTATATTTTTATAGTATTTCTTTTCATATATGTATCAGGTAAAAGAACCATAATCTTTTAGGTCCAATTTACTGATCTATTAATTGCTTATGAACTTATGATTTTCATAGTTTAAACATAAACTCCTTTAATATTGATTCATTATTATTGGATTTGTTGGTGTTATAAAAGCTGCATTATATGATGCTCTAGAGCCGGTACCTATGTTGCAAAGGTGTTGTACGAATTGAAGTTTCATAAAATTACCAGATCCTCACATGACTTTATTTTTCAAAACATTTATTAATATAAAAGAACTTTAAGCTATAAAGTGTGAGAAAGATGATGTGATAGATATGAGAGTGGGTGAAGAAAATATAAAGCCAAGAAATAGGTAACGGGGATGCAAGACTTTTTTTTAAGTCGTCAACAACAAATTGCATTCTCAGTTAAGGGGAATGGAGCTAAGATACAACAAGATCTTGTTTGTCAGAGTATGTCCTTCAAGGACATCATATAAATTTTAAAATCTTATTTTACTCAAGTTTTCCTATGGATATTGTGAAGAAAAAGACACAAAAATTAGGGAGTCGACTATGTAGAAGAAATAGCAAGAGCATCCCCAGCGTGGATTTTTCAAAAGGCTTTTACTAATTCAATAACCTTTACCAATAGATTTTTACCATTGGAAACAAAAGCTTACTCTCCTATAGATTGATTCATTGATATATTTCAAGTTATAGGAATGGTTTTGTATTCTTTCTCACCAATACAAATATAACATTTATAACTGATATTGATGGTTTCTAGAGGTTTTTGCACGAAACAAACACTTTTTAAAAAGGATTTGCATAAAAAAAATTTATTTTACGTTACTATACAAGCTCATAGGGCCGTGCTAAGCACGGCTTAAAATACTACCTAGTTCTTTAATAAAAACAAATGTCGTTGCATGTTCATACTTATTTTTATTTCATGTAAGCTTTGCAACTCTAACTATATTTCTTACTAAAAAGAAATTTGTTTCGATACTTTATCTAACGTATGATGACGTATAGGACGGAAGACGTCCTATAACTCACCCATAAATCTAAAAGGCGGATTATAGAAATCAATGAGGGAATACTGAAAATTGTATTATCATATTCAACTTAACCATTTACAATACATAGACAATATATAGAAAACAAATAAACATAACCCCAAAGCTAACCCTAAAGCTAAACGAGCCTAAACAAGTGGGCCGGGCCAATAGGCCTTTATTAACTAACATCCCCTCTCAAACTCACAATGAGAGTTTGACAAGAAAACTCTAAAATCAGACGG
>BQNB010088426.1:0-27665 GCA_026074375.1 Tanacetum coccineum | reverse complement strand
TCCTTCCTGTGTAGTCTTGCCAACATACCAGTCAGGGTCAGTGGGTTCTTGAGGTGGCGTAGGTTTCTTGAACCAGTCACGTCTAGAGGCAGTCTCTTTCCTTGGTTCATCTTCATTATCACCCATGTTCCCTTCTTGATCTTGTGGCATGTCAGAGTCCGCAACCTCAAACACTGGTTCCTCTGATTGAACAGACTTTCCAGAAGATTTTGATTGAGACTTGGTGCCTTTGGAAGAGCCAAACGTTGAATCTTTCTTTTTCAGACCAGTGGTTGGTTCTGCATCTTTGCTTAGCTTTCTTTTCTTTAACCCTCGGTCTGATCCAGCGGAAGGGTCTTCATCTTTGTCTTTGTCTTTGCGGCTTCGCTTCAAGGAATACACATCATAAGAGAAGAAGAAATCTTTGTCGAGATCATAAGATTTTTTCAAACTATCATAGCAATCTCGGTGTTCGGGAGCTGCCAGATATGATTCACTTTTTTCCATTTTGTCGAGAAGAATCTTCTTTAACTCAAACTCAGTAAGTGTAGAAGCAGCCTCATAAGTAGAATGTGGTTGAGAAGACACCTTTGCTAGAGTAACTTCATCACGTGATTCTTTAATCAACTCTTCGATCACAGGTGGAGAAAAAAACAAAAAAAAAAAAGAAAAAAGGAAAAGAGTAACTTCATCACGGATTTCTTTAATCAACTCTTCGATCACAGGTGGAGCGAAGTTAGACACTTCCTTGGGCAGAATCTGAGGCAGTTGATCTTTTACTTGCTCTTTGATTCTTGTCGTGAGAGATTCTGAAAGGAATTTCATGAATTCTTCTCTGGTTTCTCCCAACCGTGTGTCTAGATGTTCATCAACTAAAGTTGTCACTTGAGTGTGTAGAGGGTCCTTTTTAAGTTCAGCAACTTCTTTTTCCAATGTTGTTATTCTATCGTTGAATCGAAAGACTGATGCAAAGTCAGGAAGTGTAGATAGAGGATTTGTGGTTTCAATTGTCGGCGGTGGAGTGGGTGTTGTCAGTATTGGTGGAGGTGTGAAGGTTTGTGATGATTGAGGAATTTTTGTGTATACAGGTGATGATTCAGTGATAACAGAGACCGGTATTGTAAGAAGAGTGGGTGCCTGAGTTCTCGGGACTTCATGGTGGACATGAACATCTAGTGGAGAAACAATTTCTGCATCAGTATGAGGAATATCTGAAAAATTTAGGAATTTTGATGCCAAGTCGGATGAACGAGAAGAATATTAGCTCGGAACTTCAGGTCTTCTCGTAACATTAGAAATTGTCACAACGAGCATCTTCAAACAACGTGTTCTTGATTAGTCTCCAAATTTTTCATTCCCATGTTGAGAGTCATCATTTCAAGCATCACACCTCACCTTGAACAACCTCTTTATCGGTCTGAGTGGGTTCTTTTAATCTTGCATCAACATCATCATTAAATTGGTAATCAGTATCATCTAATCCCTTTTATTCATCACTTTTAATCACTTCATCACTTACTGATTCCAAATTTTCATCATCTTTTTCATCAATAGGAGAAGGAGTATGAATAAACTCCTCCTCTTCTTGATCATCATCTTTAGATTCTTCTTCTTGCTTCGAATCAGATACTTGCTCTTCACTTTCATTCTCCTGCTCAATGTCTTCATTACTTGAATCTTGATCATCATTGTTGCTATCGTCTTCATCATTTCCCCAAGACTCAGATTCACTCTCAGTAGAGTCATCTTCTGTCACATCGGGAACCCCTGGCTTATCACCAGTTCCTTTACTTGTGACAGTAGGTGTGATCTTATCAACACTTGGTGGTTTTTCAGAAACTGTACCAGAACTACTAGGATGTGTCTTGTGAAAGTCCCTTAAGCTCTTCTTTCTTACTTCTTTCACCTGAGCTTCTTCTGTCAAAGCTACTTCAGATAGCAATTCAATTCCTTTCCCATAAGTAACATCCACCTTTTCCTTACTTTTAGACTTTGTTTCCACATGAGCTTCTCTGATGACGACACATGTTGCCGCCTTAGTTGTAGACTTCTTGACATGTCTCTTAACTCGTTTGCCTTTCTGGATAGGTTCTTCATCTACAGGGACTAGATCATTATATCTTTCCCATAGATAGAGAACTTTCTTGAATTTTCCCCCCCCTTAGCAAAAATTCCCCCCCCCCTTGGGGGAAAAAAAAGGTACAGCACCTGTAGCATAGCCAAGATAAGTCTTGTACGCTTTACTTTCCTTCATTGCTGGACTGGTCAAACATTTAGGAAGCATAGCTCCATAGATCTGAGTTGATTCTTTAGCAGAGACAAATCTTAAGGAGTTAATTAAGTAGTCATCTTTGGAGGTGTGCATCCCAATTTTTTTTCTCCAGAAGAGTGACTTTTCTTGAATAAGGAAGTGGTGAATGATAAATTTGGTGAAACGAGGGTAGTACATTTTTACTTGCTTCTTGTAGACTCTGTTTTCAATCTGGTAGATGAAGTCTTCCAAGTAATTCCTTATAGTCAACATTTTTTTGATGGAACAATTCCCCAAAGATTTGAGCTCTGGAGAGACCGAAGGCTTGTCAAGACCAACTAGTCTGTCCAGATAACTCCGTTGATAAAAGCAGCAAAAGTTCACCAGGGCTGAGCAACTGACGACCACCACATCCTTGAGTGGAATTGACTCCCCAGTGTGACCGAGGTCATCATAAGAAAAGACACGGTGTCTCTTCAGAAGGAAGGGCATCAAAGTCTCTACCCCCCGGATTAAAAGAAAAAACTCTTGGAAAATCTGAAAGTATATCACTGAAGACTTACAAGTAAGTTTGAATCGTTTCTTCTTGTCAATCTTGAATCTGTAGAAGTTGTCATGCTTGTACATAGAATTCCAGTATGTGACTAAATACCCAAAACAAACATGCTTTGTGTGACTAAATATTACAAAAGGCCACACAAACATACAATTCATGTGGCCATTGGATGAACATTAGTTACACAAAATACACATATCTTCACTTTAAACAGCATATGGTCACGCTTATTAACACTTTTGGCCACTTTATACTTATTTGTATGTGACTAAATATACAAAAAAAACATGCTTTGTGTGCTTGTACAGTGTTTACGGTCACACTTATTAACACTTTTGGTCACTATTTTTTAATGGATACGGACACTAACTTAAAAATGTGACCATAAACACCCTTCGGTCACGCGACCTTTTGTCACACACATTCGAAAACGCATGTGTGACTATATGTATATCGTCACACTTTTTTGGTGTAGCCAAATCCACTTTTTGTACTAGTGACATACACACAGGATAAGCACACATACTCATATATCACTTTAACTATAGGCTAATTATTGAAATCAATGCAATCACTAAAGATATCTAAGGTAAATTACACATAATTTAATCATTAAGTGACAAGATAGGGATAAATTATACTTAGATAAGGTTATGCAATTGGATTACCAAGATTACGAGATAAGTTCTACAGGAAAAAATCGAGTATAGTTCGCCTTTAGTTGGTGTATAAATCGACTGTGTAAATGCAAACGTATAGTTCGCCTGAGTAAATAGACTTGTATAGTTCGCCCAAGCAAATTTTTACACAATCATTGTTCACCTTTTTAGCCTATAATATCCATCAAATCATGGTCACATATCATTTAGGAATCATTCTAACAACATTAACATACAAATTAACCAAAAAAAATCTTGATTCTTGACTTGTTCGTCCCGTATAAACACAAAAACCTAAAAGATTCAAGATTTCACACAAGCATGTTAAATAAACACTCAAATGTACTCAAACATTCATAACAATACATCTTAAACCCAAACCCATGAACTTTTTCAAGTTTTTGCCCATTTTCATCATATTCGACATCAAGAATCATTCGAAACTCATGAATGAGTTATCCCTATTAAAAACTGTTATGGGTATAACAACTAGACCCTATTTAGACCAAAACCCCTCTATCAATTTATCTTTTTATCAACTTTTTGATGGTGACAAAAATTAGGTTGAATTTCAGGTTTTACAAGTATAATTCCATGATTTGGTCTGATTAAATGGGTATTATAACATTCAAACACGTGTACCTTAAGCTTAGAATGAAGATTGAGCAAGTTCTTGAAGGTCTTGAAAATTAACAATGGTGAATTTAAGGTGAGTGTGTGTGTGACGAGAGGCAAAGTAACGGGGAGGGTGTATATGTTTAAAACTATGGTGTTTTGGCATAAATGCCCCCTGAGGTATAATGACATTTCTACTTTTCTTTAAAAACTTCTCCTAAGGCAAACTAAAGATTCCTAAGTGGCAAGACTAGACCCTAAAGATTAGTTATCAAGAATAAGACTTATCATTTTGCATTAATACCCCTATAAGATTAAACATATATCAAATAAAGCCCGATTGAGTTGACATTTATCAACTCCCCTTTAATTATTCACCCGACACCATTAAAACCTTTTCCGATTGACACCTTATTAATTATGAAGAAGATGATTTTGACAGTTTCTCCCCCTCAAATAATGACCCATTTTCTATTGAAAGAGCTGTAGTCGTTATTTGATGGTTCAAAAATTTCTTAGAAAATGATGATCTGTTGAATCTGAAAGATGATTATTATTTATATATTGAAAATCAACACCCAAGAAAATAAGATTTCTCTTATTTTGACACATAAGCGCAGTGACACGTACACTTACGGAATATAAGAAGCACGGGTTGTGATGCAAAGTAATCACAAGCCTTTGCATGGTCATAAAGCAGACCATGCCTGAGAATAAATTCTCGTTGAGAGGTCAAGTCTCCTTTTTGACGGAATACTTGCATTTAAGATGATGATCGGGTTGCTATCTGAAATAATAGCAAGCCATTTTGGCATGTTTTGAAAGCATTTAAAACTTCTGCTCGAACTTCATTTACAGCCTCGTATCATTATTGAATGACATTTCTAAGGCCGTAAATGTTATCGATTTTTAGAAGACATGCCAGAGATACATATTTTTATATTTTTACAGATTTAATTTTTTTTTTTTTGAAAAATTTTATAAAAGGAAAATATTTTTGTGTTTTTATGTTTTCTTATGTACATATGATACAGGATATGAGTTACCACCATTACTCATCCGTTTCCTCTGCCAAACGATTCAACGTTTCCAGAGACATGCTTCTTATACCGAGCTTTTCGATCAAGAAGTTGAATCTTTCTCGAGGCAACGGTTTAGTAAAGATGTCAGCCAGTTGGTATTCAGTCTGGACAAAGTATAGCTCCACAATTCCATTCTCCACTTGCTCCTTTATGAAATAGTAGTGAATATCAATGTGCTTAGCTCTTGAATGTTGAACATTTTTGCAGCATAAAGCAATCGCACTCTTGTTATCACAGTACAGAGGGATCTTATTGTATTGAAAGCCATAATTTGTTAGCTGTGAACGCATCCAAAGGATTTGTGAGCAACACCCAGATAAGGTAATATATTCAGCCTCTGTACTCGATATGGCAGTGCTCTTTTGCTTCTTAGATGACTAACTTACAACTTTATCACCTAAGAACTGAGCGCTTCCCGATTTACTACGTCTAGTTTCCTGACACCCCGCGTGATCGGCATCTGCATAAGCTGTAAGTGACATATCAATATCCTTCGAGTACCATAGACCCATGTTAATGGTTCCGTTAAGGTATCGAAAGACCTGTTTCACCGCTTGTAAGTGCTTTTTGATAGGCTTAGCCTGATACCGAGCACATAAGCAGACAACATGGTTAAGGTCAGGTCTACTGGATATAAGATACATTAAGGATCCAATCATGCCATGGTAAAGTGTAGCATCAACTTGTTTCCCCTGTAGATCTTCATCAAGTTTCTTGTTTTCAATCATGGGTGTGTCGACAGAATTAGTAGAATGCAAACCATATTTTTTAACAATTTCAGAAGCATATTTAGATTGGTTTATAAAGATGCCTCTAGGACTTTGAGATATTTGTAATCCTAAAAAGAATGACATTTGCCCCATCATCGAGATCTTGAACTTATTGGTCATCTGATTAGCAAACTCATTACACATGGCAGTATTAGATGATGCAAATATTATACCATCAACAAAAATTTGTACCAATAATATGTTGTTTCCAGCATGCCATGTGAAGAGTGTTGGATCAACTGCACCTTTGGTGAATTGTCGAGAGATAAGGAAGCTTGACAGCATATCATACCATGCACGTGGTGCTTGTTTAAGATCATAAAGAGCCTTTTTGAGTTTGTACACATACGATGGGTTGTCATAATCAACAAATCCTTCTGGTTGAGAAACGTAGACCTCTTCTTTGAACTCGCCATTTAAGAAAGCCGTTTTAACGTCCATTTGGTAGATTATCATATTTTTGTGAGCGACATTTGCTATGAAGATATGAATGGCCTCAATTCTAGCAACCGGTGCAAATGATTCCTCGAAATCAATTCCTTCTTCTTGTCTGAATCCTTGAGCAACGAGTCTAGCCTAATTCTTTAGTACCCCGCCAAATTCATCTGTCTTGACCTTATAAATCTATTTTGACTTGATCAAGAATACTTTATCTGGATACAGCACCAATTCCCAAACTTCAAGTCTTTCAAATTCATGAATTTCTTCTTGCGTTGCATTGATCCATGACGGTTCAGTCATTGCTTATTTGAAGTTCTTTGGTTCTACTGAAGTTAGGAAGGCATCAAAATAACACAACATGGCATCAGTTTCAAGTTGCTTCCTTGTAGATACAAAGCGAGAAGGATCGCCGATCACATTTTCTATAGGATGATCCTTAGTCCATCTACCAAGGTGTTCTAATAGAGTGTGGAGTTGTCTCACATTAGATGATGATCCTTGAGAAGTTGAGTCTTCATGAGGAGATTCATTAAGTGGATCATCATGAAATGTTGGTGTTTTTGGTGATTCTTCAAAACCTTGAGAAATGATTGGAGAATGTTCATGTTCTTGTGATAAGGGAATACTTGTTGATGGAGCATCCTGATCAATAGAAGTTGACACAAGAGAATCAGCTAATACTTTAGCTCTTGGAGCAACAGCTTTTGGAACTGGAGAGACAACAATTGTTGGAGGGTTAAAGTATTCATCAAACATTGGTTGAAATAACTGATCCCAATCATCTCTTATTGGTGGCAAGCAAGGTTGTTGAGAAACAGGATTTAAATCGAGTCCTGTACTGGATGTAACATGAGTCATATAATGAAGCCCAGGTCCTGAACTGAATTGTTCAGAAGCCATTATTGTTAGCTCATCGAACATTACATGAATTGTTTCAGTAATTATACGGGTCCTTCTATTGTAGATTCTGAACGCTTTCTTTGCAGAACCAACGATAATCCTAATGTCAGCTTTTGCATCAAATTTACCCAGATCCTCATGGTCATTGGTAGGATAACAAAGTGAACCAAAGACATGAAAGAATGATAAGTCTGGTTTCTTGTCTTGCATTAGTTCGTATGGAGTTTTGTTGTATCAGAGGCGTATCAAAGAATGGTTTTAGGTATAACAAGCTGTATTGATAGCTTCGGCCCAGAGAAATAATGGAGCTTTAGAAAATATCAGCATAGTTCGAGTAGCTTCTACAAGAGTCTGATTTCGCCTTTCGACAACACCGTTCTGCTGAGGAGTGCGAGCTACAAAAGTTTGATGCGTGATGCTAACATTTTCATACCATTCACGAAGTATCTTATTGACAAATTCGGTTTTATTATCTGTTCAAACATTCCGGACTGTGGCTTTCAAACGAACTTGAATATTTTTAATACATTTGATGATGGCCGCAGGAGCTTCATCTTTTGTCTTCAAAAATCTGACAGGTAAATTCTTGGCGTTAATTTTAAAATCATCGACTATCACTAAGATATACCTTTTCCCTCGTATAATTATAGCATACGCATCGGGGCCCACAAATTCATATTGCAATCGAAACGATAATGTTTCTCTTTGTTAGTTGGTTAGTGTCTTTAGCTTTGGGTTGATGAGAGGATTTTTTGCTTTTCTCTAATGCACATGCTGAACACAAATGATCTTTCTGAAATTTAAGCCTAGGAATTCCTCGTGCAAGACCGTCTTTAGCTAGCTTGTTCAAAGTACCGAAGTTGAGATGAGATAATCGACCGGTGCCATACCAACTATTAGGTCTTTGTGCTGTGAAAAAGACATATAGAATGATTTAAGCCTGTCATCAAGAGAAATTATGTACAAAATTTGTGTCTGGGGATGAAAGTAGATCAATCTTCTAAATTGTGAGTAAAGCAAGTGTCTTTTTCGAAAAAAGCAACTTCAAGATTCGCCATCACATAAATTGTCCAACAGAAAACAAGTTATCGGTCTTACGACCATGCAAGTTAGTATATCCTTGAGATAACAAATTTTCCAGCTGATTAGTCACCCAAACCCCATCAATCTTGCAATCGGGTCGTTCCCGCATCTAACAGTACTAGCGAGAAATTTTACTGACATGAGAGCGATCCCAGTCATGTGGGTCGAACACATCCAAGTCTAACTTACCAGGTACAATTGGAAACCTGTCATGCAGAGAAGGAAAACGATGGAATATTATTTGATGAGGATCCCCAAGTTTGATTGGGTTTCGTAGGATGGTTAGGTCTTAGCTATTTACTCAAAACTATGTTTTTAACATTTTTAGGTTTCTGCAATTAGACTTTTACTCTGGTTTTTGTATTTATCTGAGGTGGGAAAGTGGATTGCTCTAGGAAAGGCACTACGTAGTTGAGGTGACCTAGTTAAAGGGCACGAAAGTTACGAACTATAGTGAAAAGTTCTGCCTGTGGTTTCCACTTAAATTCTATTCAGTGGAATACATTGACCCGTTGTTTCCAAATATTTGTTTTTATGTTTTCTTAGCAGATTTAGTACATTTATTCCCATTTTGCACAAGATCAAGAAGACATTTATCATGAACACCATCAAACATAGATTTATTGCAAGTAGCACAGAGAATTTCAGAATTCGTATTTGACAGTGAATGCTTAACATCAACATCACAAACAGGTTTAACAACACGATTTGAATTATTAACTTTCCTAGGTTGGGCTTCTACTTTATTCTTCTTGTTCCTACTTGCTGTTTGCGAGATCCTATCATTCTTTTTATTGCCTGGATGCTTTTATCTGCAATTCCTTGTAGAGCACTTCACTCCTGTAGAAGACAACACATGTGTGTTAGAATCTGATGTATTAGAAGACTTTACCTGTTTACTGTTGCTTGAGGATGTGAGAGGTTCAGCAAACCTAACTTTCTTGACATTGTTCATGGGTGTGACAACAACCTTCCTAGTATTAGGTGTTATCGCATTAGGGCACGTATCTTGAACATATACAAGCAACTCCTGAATTCTTGTGGTATACTTACAAGCAAGGTCTAACTCGCCATCTAAAGGTTGTTTCGCCTTAGCTTGTTCGACTATTTCTCGAAGAATATTAGCTTGTTCTTGAGTGTTCTAATAGATGTCTATTTGAAACTTCCCTATTTTGACAATAACTCAGGAAGGCAACGGTTCAAAATCAAGCGTTGAACAGCCTAGAGCAATAGTGAGTTGGCAGAAGGTATGTGAACAACATTTTCAACAATTTCTTTCCCTTTTAATTTTCGTAAATCATTTTTAAATGTTTGTTATACAAAGCTTATCTTGAATTTGAGCTTTTAAATCCTCAATTTCCACAGATTTTATAAAATTCAGTTTGTTAATTAAAGAGTCACTTTGTTCTTTATGACGAACACGTGTCTGTTTGATTGAGTCAAAATGATCTTTAAAAAACCAGTTTCACATGATACTTTCATTACAAGAGTTCATCTAGAGAAAGGAAAGCAATTTTGTCATACTATTTTCCAGCTCCTTATTTATGGGCTCAATTTCCCATTTATCATGATTAACGTTCTCTTACTTGGTATTCTCTCTTAAAGATTTGATAGTATCCTTCAACTTACAGATGGTATTGTCTTTATCTTGTAGCCGAGCTTTCAAATCATTTATTTCAAAATATTCTTGAATTTCAACAGTATCTTGATTAATGCAAGATTCATCATTTTGAAAAACTTCTTGTTTTAATTGCATTGACACTTCAAGAGAAATACAATGTTGTTCAAATTGTGAGTTGATTTTTCAAAGTCATTATATGCTTGTTTTGATTTGGAAAGCTCAGCATCAAGATTCAAACACTTTTCATACGAATCACACTTTAGCATTTCCATATTCATAGAATTATTATTCAAAGACATAGAGTTCATCACAGTTATCAAAACATCTTGAGACATGATTTTTTGTAAGATTCGATCATTTTCCAAAAGAATTTCTTTCTTAGCAATTTCTAAACATTTTTTATCAACTGAAAACTGTCGATTCAGACCTTCCACCGCGGCGCCCTCACGCTCTCTTCTCTCCCGCCGTTTGCGCTCACGCGCTCGCGCGCTCTTTTTCTGCTTAGAAGATCTTTATCAAACACATTGAAGATGTCTTTTAAAGATTTTAGAAATGGAATAATTTCATTGTTAAAAATAGTTTTTGTATGTTTAAACCCCCATTACCTTCTTTCAAGAGCACTAGGTGTTGTTCTCTTCTTTACCACCGAGTCAAACTAGGTGAGGTGGATTTAAGCTTTTTAAGGCTTGCATTCACCAAACTCACCTTAGGTAGGTCACTGGGAACATCCACTATGACAGGTGGTGTGTAAGAAGGTTTAGTGGTAGGATTGAGCGTATGAAACCAAAATGCTTGTTCAGCTGATAATTCTTGTTGTGGAGAAAAACGTTTTCCAAAATCATCAATTAGGCTATTTAATTTTTCATAATCGATAGGTTTATGAGAAATTTCTTTGCAATAACTTCAGGATCCTTTGCCTTTTCAAACATTTTTGATCGACTCTCTTCTTCCAAAATAAATGTTTCTTCATCATCAATCACATGTATAGCAACATGTGTTTTAGGGACATATACGCACATCACTACAAGGGTTGGGTTTTATCCGTCTGAGTTTTCTAAGATAAAAATGTGATTTTGATTAACTAAGAGCTGTTTGTGTGTATTATCATAAAAGCTTGTGGCTTAGTTAACATGTGCACTGTTTGAGCAGATTGACCCACTTTATAAACAATATTATCAAGTTCCTTAATCTTGTTTTCCAAATATTTATTTTCTTTTTCTTTGGATTCATTTTTGAAAACTGTAAAAGTTTTGAATAAAGATTCCTTTTCTTTGATTTGTTTAGAAAGATTTTGCTCAAGTGAGTCAATTTGTTCTTTGAGTGCAAGTTTCTCTCTAATCATATCATCCATTTGAGAATCAATCATTTTTGCATGACTACTTAAATCAATATTAAGACGTTGTTCAAAAGTTTTGACCCTTTCCTTATATCTCTCAAGCTCAGCGGTTATTATTCATAATTTTGTTCCTTTATTGCTTTTTCCTACTTAATTACATGATTAATCTTTGTTTGTTGGACATTTTTTTCAATACACATAAAATCATTGAATCTTGTTGTGCTGCAAATTAGATCTTGAACAGTTGCTGTTGTGGTTTCTTGCAAATATTGGAATATGGAAAAGATTGCTATCATAAGATTCTCATTATTGTACAATCCATAACTATGTAGTTCAAAATCCTGCAATGCATGCACACTTTGATTTATCATGTCCATTCAGATAGGTTTTCGAATTAGGTACCTCTGAGATAAGTCAGAACCATGTTGGAAATGATGGCCTAGAAGCTTGTTGGTCGAGAGATCCATCCTTAGTCAGAAATCAATAAGTATCTAGTCTCAGTTTGGAAAGCAGCATTGTGAGGAATGACTGTCTAAGCTTGACTTGCTGGAATTCCTAGATCTGCAAGAAATACGAGTTGATCCTCATCCAATATTTGTCCAGCTTCCTGAGCTTCTGCTAACATTGCTTTCTCCTTATACTATGCTGCATTCCTTGGTCGCTTAGGCTGAGTGTATTGCTAGCATTATGTCCTTCCACCTTGGCAAGTTGTAGCAATTTAACAACTCTTGTGTCCACTTGTAGTATTTTCCCCATTGAATAGTCGATGCTCTTATATGTAGTACCAGAATAATTTTGCCCTTGTCTCCCCTAAACTTGTTGCACGGTAACCTTGCCATCTTGAATAGTGGCTTGGTTTCTTGGATTAGAGGAAGTTCTAAGTTGATTATTGGTAGTAGGGAACCTTGAAGAAGCTACAACCGTTAGAAAAGCCATTGCTTTATTGAGACAAGCAATTGGATCATCTCCAGGAGAAAACACAGGAACAACAAAACCTGAGTCTACAAATGGTGATTCAGTCATAAGTTGTGTAGGAGCTTGAGGTGAAATTACTTGTGGAATTACTTGTGGAACAGTTGAGGTTTGATGATTCATTTGAGACTGAAATGCATGTGATGGTGGAATGGATGAATGATTAAATTGAGTTTGTGATGGATAATGAGATGAGTATTGTTGATTGGGTTGAATTGATCCATATTGTGATGGTGAAAACTGTTGTTGAAGTTGAGGATTGTTGTAACAAGACTAATAAGTGTTGAAGTGAGGTGGTGTCATCTGCTAATTTGCAACGAATGCACGTGGATCTTGATTGCGTTCACGCATAATACGGACTTCATTTGCATGGAGTTCGTATTGTTCAAGATATGCATGAAGTTGATCAAAGTTGGAGGTATGCAAATCTTTAACAATTTGAATCAGTCACAAACTTACTCCTTCAGGTGGTAGATGTTTAGAACTGGGTATATTAACTTGAAAAATTGCCACCATTTAATTTTGTAGATGTTCATATCGTTAATCAGCTGATTAAATCTCAAGTAATACGTGTGTAGTGATTCCCCCTAGATGTGAGTAAACTTATCAAATGCATCATACAGCTTACACACTCTTTCTTGCTTTGTTAAAGAGGTACCTTGCATCAGTAACTGAACTATCCCATAAATCTTTAGCAACTCTGTGATGATTCACAAGTGAATAGATATCAGCAGGAAGACCTTGAAGAATGATATTGGTATCTTTCATATCACAATCATCTTGAATTTTTTTAGCAGCAGATAATTCAGCATATTTCTTTATTCTGATCACACCGTTCTCTTCAACCGTAGGCCAAATGAGAGGACCAGGTTCAACTGATTCAAGTATCATTCTTCCGTTCTCTCTATTTTGCATGTATAATTCCATTCTACTTTTCCAAGAATCATACAGGTCTTTGTCCAACATAGGTGGACGATTGTCAGCACCGGAGAGTATCATGTACTCAGTAAGAGTATTCTTTTGTCCAAGTGAGATAATTGAATCCATTTCAATGTGATAAGATTAAGATGATCATACAGTGATTGAAGGTTGTTGCGAAAAAGTGAGTTTTGATTAATGAGGTTGAGTCTTTCGGAATACACAGGATTTTACAATTCTTGATAAAACCAGGAAATTAAGTTATCACAGGATTTTACAAATCAAAGAACAACCGTATAATTCACCTAATGAACGTGTAAAGTTCTCCTTTGAAACAATCGTATAAATCGCCCTTGTGAAGAACAATGTATAATTCGCCTTTAGAAATATACGTATGTATAAATCGCCTTTAGAAATATACGTATGTATAAATCGCCTTTAGAAATATACGTATGTATAAATCGCCTTCAGAAATATATGTATGTATAAATCGCCTTGACAGATATACGTATGTATAAATCGCCTTCAGAAATATATGTATATATAAATCGCCTTCACAATTATACGTATGTATAAATTGCCTGAGCAAAATAACGTGTATAAATCGCCTATAAGAACGTATAAATCGCCTTTAGAACACGTATAATTCGCCTGAAGGAAGAAATACGTATAATTCGCCTATGTAACACGTATAAATCGCCCAAAACACTACGAAACTCAAAAATCAAAAATCTTAAAAAGACTCACTTTTTGACGTTTTTACCTGATTTTTCTTGTACTTCTTACCTATCTAAGGATATTAGAACCTTAAAACATAAACTTTAACGTTTTTGACACGAAAAATTTGAAATCAAGATTCTTGATACAAAACCCTCTTTTTAACCAAAAAAACTCAAAAAGATGAATTTTTTATGGTTTTTGAAAGATTTTCTTGTACTTCTAGTCTAAACTAAGATAAATAAGAAATAAAGTTAAAAGCTTTATGGTTTTTAAACCCTCAAAAAGTGAAAACTTTTTGATGGATTCAAACCAAACATACGCCTAAAACGAGTATAAAAAACGCACACAAAAACCTTCATAAACACCCCATGGCTTTTGATACCAATTGTAGAATCTCTTAACACAAGTATGGAATGATCCACTTAGAGTTTTAGAGAGAGAAAGAGATGGTTGGATGAACACTTAGAGAGAGAAAGAAAAAGGACAATATTAGCTTAGTGAAAATGTGACAAATGAACAACCAACACCCTCTTCATGTGTGGAGAGGGTTTATATATGCCTAACATAACCGGCCATGGGCTTGTTTTATAGGCTTACTATGTATCTTTAGCCTGGTTAGCTTACTAACATAACATTACTAATTACTATGAGCTATGACTACTTATATTGGAAGTGACCGATACTTTTCCGTATTTCTAACAAGAAGATCCGATGCTTATGCTGGAAATCCTGTCAAGGAGATTCTTCTTAATTTGAATCTACCCGATCATAGGTCGGTCCTCATAGAACCGAAGGTTAATCCAACCAAACCTGAGCGAATGACAAATCCATATTCGTCCACAAGCTTTTGATGCGGTAGTCGTAGGACTTTAACAAGAAGTTTTACAACTCCCTAGGCAGAGTACCTAATCGTTGCAATGTAGTATAGGCAAGACTCGGGGGGGTTGTTATCGTTCTCTAGGGGAATAGGTTGGGAAGGCTCGAATAGAGCTTACCCGAGATCTACGAGATTGAAAGAAGATTATTTTTGTATTTTTATATTTTATAGAAAGCAGGGAAATTAATGGTTTGAGAGATTGGTTTGTTTAAATAATTAATAAACTAATAATAATCTAAACCACTGGTGATAACTTTATGATAAAATAATGTATTTGCTTAATCATGCATTACTCATTAGATTGCTTCTCCTAATCCTGTTGCCTTGTCATACTCGTGATGATCTGTCTAAGTATTTCCTAAGTCATGAACGAATTACACGAACCCGCCGTCTATTTAATATTCCGTTAAGGCAACACACAAGTAAGGCAGTATGAAGACTATTACAAGGCCCCTAAGAATATATTAAATGCAATTGAAATATCTTAAGAGGGATAAACCATATTAGGGGTAAGGTAGTATGAATACTGTTATTGATGGTATCCTTTCTACACACTCGCGTTTCCCTAGACGTCTATGCCAATTTAATATCTTATGGCTAGTTTTCTAAAGCCTAATGCGCACATTCATCACAAGAAGCAACAGTAAAAGGATCTACAATCCAACTTTCACGCAATCATAAGCAAATACAAAGGAGGGTTTAGCCTAACATGTTATAAAGAGAGCAATAACATAAATCAATCAAACAACACATAGACATATTGAATGATTAAAGATGGATAACCTTACTTGATTAAAACATGGATTAAGGTCAGTTACAATAGGGTTTTGAGGCCCTAAAGTCGGCCTAAAAGTTGACAAAATACTTAGGGTTCAGCTCCCAAAAGATATACAAAGTTACACACCTAAAACCCTAAATTCGGCTTAATATATTTAGAGAAATCATCGCGACGGCGTCTAGTTATAGTCGCGACGCCATCACAAGATAGAATCTTCTAGGTCTGATTTGAGTCGGTTAAGTCAGCCACGTCTTGACGCCGTCGCTAGATTTCTGACGCCGTCACTGGATAGATCACGACGGTGTCACTTTATGCCTGCGACGCCGTTTTCACGCGCTGTATGCATAAATCTTCAAGAGATTTGGTGTAGGTCTGTAATCTTGTCTGTTTCTTCTCTAAATGAGCTTAAGTCACATGTATTTCCTCCAAATGCCATCCAAGTGCTAAAAACCTGAAAACAAACGATTAAGCACATAATCTGGGCATATTTGCATTATTTAAGGGGTTAAATGTCCTTGAAATAATGTATAAAATGACACCTCATCAAATACTCCTACACTTGGGATTTGCTTGTCCTTAAGTAATTGGGCTTTTCTACCTAGACAATAGCAATTTTGGAGGAATTTAACATACTATCTAAAAGCATTTACAACACAACCTTCTAGACATCATAATTAAAAGCACTGAAAGTATATACTAGCACCTCACATAAGTGTTTGGGATTCTCTCTTTCACTCGGGTGTATAATAAATTATAACAACTATGGGAAACGGAAAATTAACACTCATTACCTGTCATAGCATATAAATTACCATATGCTTAATAAAGGATCAAACCTCCACCGTTAGGCCCAAGCATTATTCATTACTATCAAATAGGTCTTTTTAAAGGGTTGTGGGGTGTAGGTGTAAGATAACATTAACGGAAACATAAATGGATGGGATATATTTAGGGAGTGACTTTTAGGTGAATTTGGGGTGAAAAGGTTAGATAGTTATTTATACGAATACACGTTGGTTGGGTTGCTAAGCCAAGAACTCAGACAAGATATACAAACTCTACACAACTATACATCAATCTCTTTGTCTTTCTTTTCTTGACTCTAATATAAACATAGACATAAGCAAATGGCAGCCCGTACATTTTTTTCACTTTTTCTTTTATACATATTTTTTTCGTACACTTTTGCCCTGCTATTGCTTAAACATATAATACATCATAGGGGTTTATAGAGACACCCCTATACTTGAACTTTTACATACTTGATATTTACAATCTAACTAATGACCCAAATTGAGGCGGATCAAAATAACACATAGATCATTTGACAAACATACGGGGGTATTGACTTAACTTTTCTTCCCCATTCTTCCGCGAAATAAATACTACCATGAATCCTAATCGTCCCAAAACTGTATTTACAAGGATAAGGACTTAGCAACCGTGTACTTAATAATTAACTTGGGTTCAAATAATAATGTACTAAAGGTGAGTACATACAAGGTAGGCTAAGGCGATTTGGGTGTAACAATTAGTTTAAGGGTTAACAATGCTCTTCATTAATAGTCTGGCTTAACCAGAAAATTATGAGAACCGTGAAAAAGGATATGCTCAAAGGGTTGTACTAGGGGTATACTGCACTAAAAATGAGTGCATGGCAAGGGTGTAGGATAGTTATATGATCGGTGTGACCATCACAACAGTTACAGGTTTAAAACATGGGTCAATCCTAGTGCCTCTTATCTAGCAAATCCTAATACTCACTATGCGGTTTCGGGATGCATCACAAAAACAAGTTTTAGAATTTAATATACTATCGGTACACTCATATAGCTTAATACCGATACCAATGTTCCAGAAAAAGGCGACAAAGACTATACGTACATATTCGTAACGACGGAATAGACACATATGACTGCATTTGAACCTTAACTCGAACAAGCTAAAGGTATAAACTATCGTGGGTATCAAAAATGGATACCTAAATTCTTAAAGATCTAAAGGCGTACCTCACATTTTTAAGGTGGAATTTTAAGGGTTTTTGTGCTAGTCATATACATTCCTATCCATGAGACGCTATTAATACTCGGTTTTTGTCGGTATGTGTCATAAATTTTATAAAAAATTTTGGTCAAAATTATCGTTTATGCTATGTTTCGATATATTAACCATCATTTTAAGGAACAAGCAAATGGCAAATGAAAGAATAGTTTCTAAGGCTTATTCCCCCTACACTTAAGTTGAACATTATCCCAATGTTCTATATAAGTACCCGTATGAACGAATAAAGAGAAAAGAAAACAAGTAAAAGAAACTAGTACTCCCTTGATTTGCTTAATAATGGAGAAGAAACATGCGATAACTGGTTAAATCGTCCTCCAAGAATCATCCAATGAAACTTCCTAAGAACTTCCAAGCTTCTTCTCATCAAATATAACCTGTAATCAAAGATAAAGACAACTACACCAAGCATAAAATTGGCGAGATACATATATACAACAAGAGTTTAGGGTTTTGACTCTATGAAAGTAGTTTAGATAGGATGAGAGTAATGATGTAATCATAGGTTTATGCAGGTTTATAAAAGAATTACAAATTTCAAATGTTGTGCAAACTATTTTTTAAAAATACTTGAAATTTTTTAAATTTTCCTGTAGCTGGGCTCACGACGATGTCACGATAAATCCTAACGCCGTCTCCAGCCTCTGAGCAAAATTTTCTTTTCATTTTCTTTGAAAAACTTCCTGCACACGATTATATGAGTTACTTCCTGTATGAATTACTGCATGAAACTTAAGATTAGTCAATACAATCATATGACTTGAAACTGACACGAATTAATCTAAACAATTTATTTATTATGTTTGAATTGGTTCTTAAAAATCGGATATTTCCCCTACTTTTATTTTGTTGCAAAGTACTTTTGATTGAAATTAAGACGAGGTTAAAGACAAAGCAAATCATGATTACATAAATGATGAATTCAAAAATAAAAGAATAAACGAAAAGAATTAAAACACAAGACACTCCTATTATGCGGGAAAAATAAATATTAGATTGCCTCCCAAGAAGCGTTTTTCTTTATTTATGAGTCTTGTAGCTAGACTCGAAGTCACTTTTACTCCTTAAGCTTGATGATACTTATGTGATTGGTTTTAAGTTTTTCAATTGTCTCTCTATCTCTTTTATAAGTACGTCCAAGGTTCATGCAAGCTTTGTAATATCCCTTTCTATTTTCAAGGACATGCATTTTTTCTAACCTTCAAGCTTTCCACAAAGAATGCTTCAAACTTATCCTTTTCCAAGGGTGATACTAGATCTAATTCTCTTGTCCTTTGAGGCATCCTAAACACAACTTCGTCATCTCTATGGGCAAACCTAATTAACCCTAAAAATTCATCATAAGTAAGCTTGGATGCTTGCACAAAAGGTTTTCCCAGAACCTCTTCACTTAGCCTGCCATTAATGACACTGCCCAAGTCCTCCAAAATCATAAAGTTTACTCATTAAATGAAACATCCAACAAATATATGCACATTTCTAGCTCTTCTAACGAAGTTACAAAATTTATATGGTTGGTATGGGGTTCTTCTTGCTTGAAAAGATTTTTCTCTTATTTTATTATAATAAGAACGAGACATGATGTTAACATGAGATTATAGGTCAATGTATGCATGACCCGTGTAAATGGTGTCGATTACACAAGGAATCTTCAAACTCCAAGGGTCGCCTCTCCTAATTTTAGGCTCTAGGGTTAAGAAAGGGGGCGCGGTTCACCTAACAGCTCCTTATGGTAGGCTAATTCTTCCTTAGTAGGGAACATATCCTTAAACAATTCTTCTTCAAAATTGTTTGTTCGTTGCATTCTTAGTTTAAGTTCCTTAATTCTTTCTCTAGGGCAGAAAGTCTCAATATCAGAAAATTGGTTGGTCAAGTCATTGATGGTTTTGGAGAGAAGAGAATCAATAGTTTGCCTCATTTTTAAAAGCTTGTTTACCTTGGCGGTTTACTCAGTGTGAGTAGTGGCAAGGAGTTGATGAGAGAGAGAGAGAGAGAGATCCTAAGGTCGGCAATGGATTCGCGTTCTCCATAGTGAAGAATGGAATAGTCAATGAAAATTACGAACAAACACACAAAGAAAAGACATACTTCAAGAAAGCTAATATACACAAATAAAATTCTCACTTAAAAGGATTCAAGCGAGTAGAACCAAGTTAAACTAAGTTCGAAACCTAACTATTCCCCATGCAGCAGCGCCAAAAACTTGATGCGGTAGTCGTAGGACTTCAACAAGAAGTTTTACAAATCCCTAGGAAGAGTACCTAATCGTTGCAGTGTAGTATAGGCAAGACTCGGGGGTTGTTATCGTTCTCTAAGGGAATACGTTAGGAAGGCTCGAACATAGCTTAACCGAGATCTATGGGATTAAAAGAAGATTATTTTTGTATTTTTATATTTTATAGAAAGCAGGTAAATCAATGGTTTGAGAGGTTGGTTTGTTTAACTAATTATAATCTAAACTACTGGTGATAACTTTATGATAAAATAATGTATTTGCTTAGTCATGCATTACTCATTAGATTGCTTCTCCTAATCCTGTTGCCTTGTCACACTCGTGATGATATGCGTAAGTATTTCCTAAGTCATTAACGAATTACACGAACCCACCATCTATTTAATATTCCGTTAAGGCAACGCACAAGTAAGGTAGTATGAAGACTATTACAAGGCCCCTAAGAGTATATTAAATGCAATTAAAATATATTAAGAGGTATCAACTATATTAGGGGTAAGGTAGTATGAAGACTATTACCGATGGTATCCTTTCTACACACCCGCGTTTCCCTAGACGTCTATGCCAATTTAATACCTAGACGTCTATGCCAATTTAATATCTTATAACTAGTTTTCTAAAGCTTAACGCGCACATTCATCACAAGAAGCAACAATAAAAGGATCTGCAATCCAACTTTCATGCAATCATAAGCAAATACAAAGGAGGGTTTAGCCTAACATGTTATAAAGAGAGCAAGAACATAAATCAATCAAACAACACACAGACATATTGAATGATTAAAGATAGATAATCTTACTTGATTAAAACATGGATTAAGGTCAGTTACAATAGGGTCTTGAGGCCCTAAAGTCGACCTAAAAGCTGACAAAATACTTAGGGTTTGGCTCCCAAAATTTATACAAAGTTACACACCTAAAACCCTAAATTCGGCTTAATATATATAGAGAAATCACCGCAACGGCGTCTAGTTATAGTCGTGATGCTGTCACGAGATAGAATCTTCTAGGTCTGATTTGAGTCAGTTACGTCCTGATGCCTTCGTCAATTTCCTAACGTCGTCACTAGATAGATTGCGATGACGTCGCTTTGTGCTTGTGACGCCATCTCCATGCTCTGTATGCACAATTTTTCAAGAGATTTGGTGTAGGTCCGTAGTCTTGTCCGTTTCTTCTCCAAATGAGCCCAAGTCACGTGTATTTCCTCTAAATGCCATCCAAGTGCTAAAAACCTAAAAACAAATGATTAAGCACATAATCTGGGAATATTTGCATGATCTAAGGGGTTAAATGTCCCTAAAATAGTGTATAAAATGACACCTCATCAGCTTTATTGCTAACTGTCTTATTACAGGTTCATATAAAGATGGAGATACCTCATTCCAGCAAAGTCAAGTTCATAACCGCATGCTCATACTTATTTTACAAATATAAAGATATAATGAAAGCTCAAATACATGTTATTCAAGTCTTCTGCTATGCTGATACTCAAAAGGTCTTCCTTGAAGTCATTATGTGTTCAAGATGAAGCAATCCAAGGGAGATAATCAAATAGATTTTAAGATAAAGAAATGTATGAGCATGTTGGTCCGAAGGTAACATGATCACAAAGAGGCAAAAGATCACATGATAACGCAAAGGGATGATGCTTGGCTGATGATCTCAAAGAAGCTCAAGATCATTGTTTATTAGGCAAGAAGGAGCAAGTTCAAGATCAAGCTCAATACATATTTATGCAAGATAAAGATTAATGATTGAAGACTACGAGCAAGAACGAAGACATTCATAGAATGCTAAGCTTAAGATTTTTGTAACTTGTAGTGACCTCCCTTAGGAGGAGATTGTTAGAAATCGAGAAAAGACTCTGTCACTTCCAATATTGTATATTGTAGCTCGTAGTCTAAGCGTTCGGTTACGAGAAAGCTAACCGGGCCAAGACCATGGCACTTAAGTCTATGGTCGGTTATATTGAAGTACTATATAAGCCCTCTCCATCCCAAAAAGAGGGTGTTGGTCATTTGTGTAAACACTTTATCTTTCTAAGTTATTTGTTTTTCTCTCTACACTTTGTCCAACCATTCTTTCTCTCTAGTTTCTCTTAGATTACTCATAGGATTACTTATTTGTGAATATCATCATCTATTACAAAATGCTTCACCACCACATTCTCTAAGAGTTTCTAAATCTCTACCTTCGCCTTCTCAATCACAAAATCCATTTAGAAACCAAATAGTGAATGAAATCAATCAACTTCATCACCTATCAAATCTCATTGAAACTAACCTCCAACATGCAACAAATGCTTTCACACAAATGACTCCATCTCCACCATCACCCATGATTCACCCCGCTACTCTTGACCAAGTCAAATTTCACTCGGGTTTTTGTCATTGTTGTATGTACACCCAAAATCTATTTCATACATTTAGAGATGACCTTAATTGGATTAAGTTCCGTATCACTCGTCCTCCTACTCGAGTCTATGTCCTACAAAACAATGCCTTACCAACTTCTTCATTATCACCTCGTCAAATTAAACATTCTTATACGTTTAATTTTATTGAATAAATGTCCACCCATCTTTTGTTTAAGGCATCTCCTATCTATCAAGAACCAACTAGCCTAGTTGTAGTTTAGGATGTTCATTTATGTTCTTTGTGTTCAATTTTAGTCTTATAAAGTTCATACCTCTCAAGTATGAATTTATTTTATGAATGAATGAAGTTCTCGTTACTTTATAATGTGACGGGTGATTTGAGTGCATTTTTTATTTTGGCTACTTCTATTTTTTGCCAAAACTATATAATGGTCGTAATATTGCTCCAAGTTAGAAATATATCTTGCACTCATCTTTCTAACTTGTTTTTGTAGCAAGTCACCATAGCTCGATCCCTTGGTGCCCCAAACGAGGGGTAGTATACATCAAGGGGGAGCGCTAGCATCATCGATTCTTTTCTCATCTCTACTCGACGACTAACCTTTTTGATTCAACAAAAAAGGGAAGAAATGGACTAAAACTCATTAATAACTTGTAAACTTTATTTTTATATAAAATGAGTTTATATTTTGTCATAATAAAAAAAGAGGAGATTTACAAATAATGTCTAAAAAGTTATCTATATTTTTCGACCTCTTTACGTTTTGAAGATGACAAAATGTAAAAATGTTCTATGATAAAAATAAACGTATACACCTTATTAGTCGTAAATTTCCATTTCGACGTAAATCACTTAAGGTATGTATAAACAAATCATTAAACTTGATTAGTGATCAAAGATATACCTTTTTGTTTTAAACTTTACATTTTTACAAATGTAATAAAACCTGTTTATAAAAATAAATATATACAAAATATTTTTATTAATTAAGAAATGTTTTAGCTATTTATATAAATTCAAAATCTCCCCCTCCCCTAAAAAAGGTATCAACTACACCAGATAAAGATTTCCCCTACTAAAAGACAAAAAGAAAAACGTCTACCTAAGGACGGTCCCCTGTTAGATAGAACGCCGAGGACCGTGGGACCGTCTACAGGAGACACAATCCTCTCTCTTGCCTATAAATACTATACTATTCCTTGGCATTTTTTTCAACCTTTAGCGCACAGTTTTCTATTTTATTTCTCTCTCTAAATCTCTCTACATCTCTCTAAATCTCTCCAAATCTCTCTACATCTCTCTAATCCTTTGATCACTAACTTTCTTATCTTGTTTAAGTGATCCATTCTTTTTTCCTTAAATGTAAGAGAAGAACACTCGTATTCGCCAAGAAACGAAGTGTTATAGATTAGTGCTTTCTCCTCAATCTTCTTCTAGATTTGATCTCTTTTATATCATTCTTGTGTAGTTGTGTAGATCCAGATAGTGTATAAATCCGTAAGTGTTATATGTATGTCGGTTAGTATTTTAGGCCTTAAAATACTTTGTGAAGTTATAGACTGGTTCTAGCTAAGATTAGGACTCGACATTTAGCTTAGTGTCAGAAATTGGTATAAGTGACGTGTAACGGTTTTTTCCACCTAAAGGGAGCTTGTTGACATAGTGAAATCTCGAGTCGGATACTCGAAGAGTAGAGTAGGGCAAAGAAGAGCTTCGTAGCCGAACCACTATAATTCTCGTGTTGTGGTTTATTTGTTCTATATCTTTACTTTTATATTGTCTTTTATATTTCGTAGACATAGTTTATATTGTGTTTGTGTTGTTTACAATTAGATATATTGTTCATACTCATTGTTGGTTGATATTACATAATCGAATCTAGGATTTTTATAAGCAAACTTTTAAAACGCCAATTAACGGGTAAACTATTCAACTCCTCTCCCCTTCTAGTTTCCACAAAAATTAAGCTTGGATTGTTTCAGTTCTAACAATCGTTCCTTACATGTGTTTAGTTCAATGATTATATTCCTATGTTTCAACATTAGATTATTTCTTTATTCTTCAACAAAGTTAAGATCTACATACAAATAAGCAAGAAAAGACTTTCTTTCATCATTATCTTCTAACGTAAGAAGAGTGTGTACCTTTTTTATTGAGATGTTGACCCATTCACCATCTTTGGCACTTTCTTTGCCAACTGTAACTTTTTCATCATCAACAAGTGCCATGAGTACTTTCACTTCAACCAATTCATTGTCATAAGATGAAACTTCTTCTTCATCCCATTTATAAGATTCAACAACTAGACCCTTGTTCTTTGCCTGAGCTAATTGAGAATTGGAAGCACATGAAGTTAGGATAGCCAATTTAGCTTTGATTTTGTTATATTTGGCTTCAAAATCCTTGGTCAACCTAATTTCAAGTTTGTAGTGCTAAGAGGAAGTGAGGAGTTTTGTTTGTTTTTTTTTTGAAAAGTGATGAGTATGAGGGTATGGAGGTTTTGGAATAGTAGTCTTTGGCAAAATGACCAGTTCTGCCACACTTTTAGCATTTAGCTTTGTCAGTTATCTTTACACCATTGAACCTTAGAGAACCCTTTTTAAAGAACCTTTTGGAATTAGCCAAAAGAGCTCTTTCATGGAATTCCATTTTAAGGTCATTCGAGTATTCTTGGCTACTTCTTGTGTCTTCTTTATCTTCAGGACCATCTTGGAAGTCCCGCATAATAGAGTTTGAAAAGAAGGCAGTAGACAAAGGTGTAGCAGTGGTTAGTGTCTTTTTCTTTTCATATTCATAGAGTTGATCTATCAATCTTTCCTCATACTTGATTTTACCAAACAAAGAAGCTAAGTCAGAATCCCTAACATGGTTAGCATTTTGGAGACTTTGGCTAAAACTTAACCATTTCTTTGGTAAGTTGTTGATAAAACTAGTGTTAATTTCATGTTTTGAAATCTTAAAATAACATTCACTAGTTCATTCATTAAAGCTTTGTACATGGTGAAGGTTTGTGAAACAGTTTCACATTATTTATGCTTGAAGGTGTTGCAACAAATTTTTAGGTCTATGACCCTATTTTACTTCACATCTGAGGGGCCCACATGATTTAGAGTTAGGTCTTCCCAGGTTGCTTTAGTAGTTTCACAATTGATGACATAGTTCATAAGATCATCTGGTAGACAAGAAATGATGAGACTTTTCAAGCATTGATCAAGATTAACAGCTTTTCTCTCATCAGCTATCCATCGTGGCTCTAGTTTAGGAGCACCACCAGCAGTCTTTGGCACATAAGGTCCATTAAAAATTATTTTTTTTAAATTTAGGTTGAATACCAACAATGTGACACATAAACCTCTTTTTCCATTTTGTGAAATTCTCCACCTCTACTAAGGGAGTAGAAATCAACTGTTCACCCTTATATTTTAGAGTTTGTGGTACTTCTGATGTCATTCTTGGATCTTGATTTTAAAAATCTTTTGAGTAGTTATAAAGAAAGTTTGAAAGCTTTTATAAATCAAACCGCTCAAATACCACTTGTTGGTCCCCTTAAATGTATGATTCACGTATTAGGTTAAGTAAACATGCATTCCATGGAAACAAAGGTTTAGTTTTATTTATTAATGTAGCAATATAAGAACTTGATAAAACTAAAGAAGTCAAATTACTTCTCAGCGTATAAATTTTTATTAGAATGAATCAAAAGAATATATGACATGATTTATTTGTAGAATAGTAAATCAGTTGAATGACAATTTGAGGTGATCTCCTCTCTTACTTAAACATAAATCAAAGTTGTGTTTAAGTACAAACTTTATCCGAATACTAAAGTTGAAGGTTAAGTGGCATAAGTTTGATTTGAGGAGTATATGCTATTTGGTGTGTTTTACATTGATTGCAAGAGATAACATTTACTCCATTAAAATGTTCCTTTTATAGAAGAGAATTAGGGTTTACAAGAGGTTCCCTTTTACAGGTGTCAAGCATTGGATGACCAGTTGAGATATCATTTGATGCTGCCATATTAGATAAATGGGAAGTGTCCTTTTAGAGAACAGTTAGATGTACTTTTACACTTCTTTACCAACTTTGGAAGAAGTTATTCCAAAGGGAGATTTGCTTTATTCCTTTTGACTTGAAGCAAATCTTTTTCCCGCCTTGTAAACCTTCTAGAAGCAAAATCAATTTGTTTAGCTTCTGAGAAGATCGACGTTGTTCAGCGTGGCATTGTCATCCACGCTGAACTGAAAAACTTTCTAAGTATCTTGTACTTCTGATGTTGAATCGCTACAACAGTTGAATGGAAGACATCTTTGGTCTTCGAAGTATACTGAAGGAGTTATATGATGAACTGTCTCCAGCAAGACTATTGTAACATAGGTTATTTTATGTTCAAATCTATTGAGAGATTGAAGGCCAGTGAACTGACCCAACATCTTTCCGCTGCACTTTTAATATATTTATATGATTTACATGTTAAATCACCAATGATATACTCAATATTGTTTTGTGTTAATGGCCAGATGGCTTAAGATGACGCGTATATCGATTATTTAAATATAGTTTGACAATTATACGGTTTAACCTAATCTCATCTCTATAAAAATCGGCCAAATATACACACAAAATATATATTCTTCATTTTGAATTCGCCAAAAAAGGTATAGAAAAATACGTTTAATGTTTCGTTAACGTGTTTCTTTTTATTATTATACATTTATTTTATAATTATTGATTATTTAAACATAAATCATACATTCATATTGTTTCTTATTTATATGCAGACTTTTAAAAATTATCATGGAACTCAATAAAATGAAAAAACTAATAACAAATTATTTGTCAAAATGACAAAGTTGATTCATCACATAACATAATCCAAATTAAGAAGAACGAGTGAGAATGTATCGGCGCGTTGCGACGGGGCTGATTTGTAGGCGTCTCGTGTATTTTTTTTAACTGTAGCTTTTTTAATTTGTATCATATCAGAACTTCCTAATTAATTTATCTAAAGTTTCATAATGTCGCGGTTAGGACCTTTACATATTGGCTATACATCGTTGTTTTCTTTGATTAGTAGTTGCGATAACAACACATTTACAAAAGTCAATATGAAATAAACGAATACATATGTATTCTATCATCATAGTTTTTCCATAGTATTAACAACAACATAACTTATACATACTTTTTTGACTCTATTCATGCTAAGATAATCTTCCTACTAGTAGTCTAATTCTTCCAACCGTATCAGTTTGAAACAGTTTTCGATAGCTTTCTGAGGACACACAAGAAACCATATCATTACCTTAATACCAATAGGTTGACCGTTTATTCTTTTTTTTACCTGGCAACCATTGTTGCAGATACTCTAACTGAAAGTCTTCACCTATTAACATAAACCCAAAGTCAAAAAGAAAAAAACAAAATATATATGAA
>BQNB010088425.1:0-27665 GCA_026074375.1 Tanacetum coccineum | reverse complement strand
CCTTTTTCTTGAAGTTGAGCTTTGAACTCAGCATTCTGAGCAATCAAAGAAGTTGTGTGTTCTATAGTCTTAGCTCTCGTTGTCATGATAGAATCAGACAGTTCTTTGTAATGCCTTTTCAAAGCCTTATTTTCCTTAAGTAATTTAGCCACTTTATGTTTCAGTTCGATGTTTATTGTTTCAATTACATCTATGTCATGTTTAACATTAGCTTCATTACTTTTTACATTCAAAAATTGACCATGTTGCCCTTCTTTTAAAGCTTGATTTTGATATTGATATTCAAGATTAACACAATGTGCTTCCATTCTTAAAAAATCTTTTTGAAATTGGGCAACGGTCTTTTTGAGACAAACAATTTCATATTCTAGGGATTGATTTGAGAGTTCAGTTGTCTGGTTATCAGTTAATTTAGTAGGCAAAGGACATGTGTGATGACATTGTTCAGCATTCTGATCAACCTCTCCTTTATTATTGAATTAAGGTTGCTCATTATGCTGTTGTCATGTAGTAAATACATTGATTTCAACAGTCGTTTGTACCTCAGCCATTGGCTCTTCATCATATATGGGTCTGATATCTGCATCATCAGCATGTGCATCATTCCCTGATCTGCTGCTTGTATCTTGCTCTTTTAATGTTATCCCACTGCTTTCTGTATCAACCAAGCTAGCATCCAATGCTTTAGTTGGAGTGTAAGGACCTTTGAGAATGCACTTCCGTAAGGCATCACCATTTGGTCTTGTATCAATGTATCGTAAGAACCGTGATCGCCATTGTGCATATCGTCCTGTTGCAAGCATTGGTGGACGATCCCTTGAACCAGCTGCCATTATGTTGTTATGCATTTGACTGTCGGTTGTGGAAGTTACAATTGGAGTTGTCATGATGAATGATTGAAGAATTATGAAGTGAAAAATGATTGTAGGATCTTAAGTAGATTTGTTGTGATTGAAGTTGTGGTAAAAAGAAAGCAATAAACGTTCACGGGATTTTACAAGTCTATGATTAAAACCGAGAAAAGAATTGTGTCTTTCGCGGGATTTTACAAAATCAATAGAAAACCGTGAATGTTAATTGATTTGGATTAAGGTTTGTTTGTTGTGAATTGAATGTCTTGAAAGTTTAAATTCCTAAACTGACATGTTTCGCTTGCAAGAGTGCATATTTCGCTTGGCTTGAAAGAAAAATTGCATATTTCGCTTTGCTTGGAAATTACGTATTTCGCTTCACAATTTACACATTTCGCTTTAAAACTGAAACTGCATATTTCGCTTGAATTTGAAACATATTTCGCTTGTACTCAGTGTTGCATGTTTCGCTTGAAATTCAACATATTTCGCTTGAAAATCAACTTTGCATGTTTCGCTTGAAAGCTAACATATTTCGCTTAAAGGCAATCTTGCATGTTTCGCTTGAAATTCAATCCTTCATGTTTCGCTTGATTTGCATATTTCGCTTCAGTTAACAAAAATTTGGCAGAGTGTCTTTCTATTAAATTGTAATATTTCGCTTGAGCTAAACCTGCATATTTTGCTTAAACTAAACCTGCATATTTCGCTTATAACTTAAACATATTCCGCTTCTATAATAACCTGCATATTCCGCTTGGCCTAAACATACATGTTCCGCTTGAGGTCACTTTCGGGTGAGGACCACTTAAACTAGAAAACAAAATGTCCTTGTCTTTGTAGGCTAAAATTGTGGATCTTGGTCTCCTCTTGTTTGACCGGTTATGACCACAAAAATGATAAGCCAATCACAAATAAGCTTCGAAAATAAGCAACCAAATAAGCTTGAAAATAAGCTCTAAATAAGCTCGAAAATCTTGAAAAATAAAAAACGAAGCAACTAGTTTAGTGACAATAGAAGATGTAGACCAAGTATAGCAAGGTGTAAACAAGCAAAACAAATCAATAAGCCCAAATTTTTTTGAGCCGTGAGCTTATTTTGAAAATAAGCCACGAAATTTTGAGCTTATTACGAAAAATGAAACACAAGAAGGTGTAGATCAAGTGAAGCAAGAAATAGATGAGAAAAAGCAAACCAATAAGCCCCAAAAAAATTGAGACGTGAGCTTATATTTCAAAATAAGCCACGAAAATTCTTAATTTGAGCTTATTAAACCACAAAACAACCACGATCTACCCGAGGCTCTTGATACCAAATGTCGGAATCCAAATAATCACTTCACTTCATTATGATGAACAAGAAAATAAGCTAGGAGATGAGAAGAATTGTAGAGAGAGAAATAAGAGAGAGAAAGTAGAGAGACATTAAAATAGAGGTTGATTAACTTGCACAAACATAAATGAGACCAACAACCCTCTCTCCACACATGGAGAGGGGTTTATATACCCTAGATGGGTCGGCCTTAAAAGGCTTAGTGGGCCGAGGTTTTGTCTTGGGTTGGGCTCGAGTTTACTTGGGCTTTTGCCCGATATACGTGACCTATTAGATTACATTTAAATGAGCCCAATACCCGTTCTAGCCTATTACAACATTTAATATATAAATGACCGAGACCTAATATTCCAAATGAACGAACTTCTCGTTCGACTCAATATTTTTGAGGCTAACAATCTCCCCCGAAGTGAGTTCATTGTGACACTCCTTCGTGAGATCAATGAGATTGCTTTTGTCGTTAAGCTCTTGTCTTTGTCTTGGTCTTTATCTTGTTGTAGGCTTGTTCCTTCATGCTTTGTGATCTTTGATCTTTAGCCTTTGTCATTGTCTTTTGACTTTGTCTTTTCGTCCGAGATCTTTAAATCTTTATCCTTCCGTCTTGATCGTCTTTGCCACCTTGCGATCTTGTGTCTTGACCAACATGCTCATACTTTGCATCATCTTGAAAGCTTGCTAACAATCTCCCTTGATAGACTTGATATCTTTGAAGGAAGATCTTGTATATCAGAGTTTGTGCGGAAGTCTTTGTCTTTAATTCTTGAGCTTTCATGATTCTTGAATCTTGATGCTTATAGTATGTCTTTGTAGTTTGAGCATGAGCATGTGGTAATGAATCCGTAATGGTATGCCGGAGAGGAGAAATAGAACCCCACTAGATATGGTTAACTCCATGATGAGTCAAACAACTATTCCAAAGTCCTTTGGATTATGCCCTTGAGACTGCTGCACGCATTCTCAATATTTCCAACTTAGAAGGTCGAAAAAACACCATTCGAGAAGTATGCATGAGCAAGCCCTAATCTGTCTTACTTAAAAGTCTGGGTTGTAAGGCACTTGTTAAGCGAGAACTCTTACAACCTGACAAAGTTAGACCCAAAATCGATAAGTGTATCTTTTGTAGGATATCCAAAAGAAAAAATAGATTATTCTTTCTACTTACCCATCCGGGAGAAAACAAAAGTATTGTTGCTCGGAATGCTGAATTCTGAGAGAATTAGTCTTATAACTCAAGAAAGCAAGAAGTGGGAGTTTAGATGATCTTGAATTTATACTAGAAGAATATACGCATCCTTCTATAAATACTAGCTCACATCATGAAGATGATGATCTAGAAATAGATGAACCTCAAAGTGATATCATTCCTATTCGTAGGTCTACAAGGACATGACATGCCCCAGATCATATGTGCTTATACATTGATGCTGAGGAGATGGCTTAGGGGATTTGTGTGAACCCGGCTAACTATAAAGATGGAATGTTGGAACTGAGTCTGATAAATGCGCTTGTTGATTTTAAATGTGTAAATGCAATCCATGAAAAAAGACAACGGAGTTTGGGACTTGTTGATCTTCTTCCTACGACAATACCGTTGGGTTAGCAAAGTGGGACCTCTTCAAAAAGAAACACGATTGGAATGGAGCTGTTTGTACACACCTTAAAGGTCAGTCTTGTAGCGTAGGGCTTCACTCAAACCTACAGGGTTGATTATGAAGAAACCTTCTCTCCTGTTATAGACACTAGAGCTATTAGGATTCTTATAGCCCTAGCCGCGTATTATGACTATGAGATTTGGAAAATGGTGTCTCAAAATGCCTTCCTCAATGGGACATCCTTTGATGAGGTCTATATGGAGTACCCTGATGGTTTGTCAATCCAAATATTCTACACCGAGTATGCAAATGAAACATTTCCATTTATGGACTTATAGCAAGCATCACGGCATGGAAAATTATAACGATTTGATAATGAATGAAATTAAAAAAATTTGGTTTAAATCTAACTCGTATGAGCCGTGTGGATATTCTTAAAGCTACGTGGAGAGATAATGTCTCTTTCTTCATTCTTGTATGTCGAGGACATGTTGATCATGGGAAACCATATTCCAATGTTACAAGATGTAAAATCCTACCTTGGAAGGTGTTTTGCTATGAAATATCTAGGAGAAGCTGCATATATTCTTGGAATCAAGATCTACATAGATAGATCATGGCAGTTAATTGGTTTGTGTCAAAGTGCTTATATTGAGAAAATCATGAAAAGATTTTACATGGAGAATTCCAAACATGGAAGTATCCCCATGCAAGAAAGGCTAAAATTGAGTAAATCACAAGGTGCTTCAACACAAGCTGAAATGAGGCACATGCAAAATGTACCATATGCTTCGGCTGTGGGATCTATTATGTATGCTGTGAGATGTACTCGCCCTGATGTTGCGTTTGCTCAGAACATAACAAGCCGATTTCAACAGAATGCATGTGATCTTCACTGGACTACTGCTAAGAACATTCGGAAGTATGTTCGGAATACTAAGGATATGTTTCTTGTTTACGAAGGTGATATGAAACGAGAGCTTAGGGTTTTTTTGCTACACCGATGCTGGATATCTGACGGATGCTGATGACCTCAAGTCTCATATGTATTCATTTTAAACGGAGGTGTTGTTGACTGGAAGAGTATAAAGCAAAGCATCTTCACAACTTCATCTGCAGAAGCTGAGTATATTGCTGCTTTTGGCGCTTCTAAGGAAGCTGTTTGGGCTAGAAAATTCATTTCTGAGCTGGGTATTGTTCCCACAATTGAAGAACCCATAAATATGTATTGTGATAATACTGGAGCAATTGCTATAGCTAATGAATCAAGAATCACTAAAGGTGCTAGACATTTTCGTGCCAAAGTTCATTACCTTCGTAAGGTTATTGAATATGGTGACATAAAGCTAGAAAAAGTTCACACATATGACAACTTAGCTGATCATTTTCCAAAACGTCTCTTTTGAGTCATTTTATATGATTGTGACTGTGATACATGAAGTAATACCCCCAAACTTAGCTTCCACTGCTATGTTAATAAGGGGGTGTTATAGATTGGTATCAGGAGCCACGGTTATAGAGAACAAGGTTAAAACCTAAACTATAACTATTTTCCATCCAAGAAAGTCCTCCGTGCCACTACATTTCCTGAATAGTATGTATAGAGATTTGTTTAACAAATGATACATAACTATTATATAAATAACTTATGTTATTTTCCATTGGGTTGTTACAGAGTTATGTCTACCTACCCTATTATTGTCCCATCTAATTCCGATATTGAGGATACTTTTTCTTCTACAAACTCTCCTGACTATACCCCGGCTTCACCAGACTATTTCCTAGCCTCACCGGGAAACATTTCTCTTGATCCTTCAAAGGATTTAACTAAGTATCTTTTGGCCTCACTAGCCATCTCACTATCCCGACGATCCATCTACTGAAGTCGTGCAAGCATATAATGCTACTAATAATGAATTACCTATTCCATCACCACAAGCTCCTATTGCTTCATCAACTGTTTTGCCTTCATCTCTAGTGTTACCACTATCACCACTATTTGATTCCTGAGATTTCTTTCTTCCTAAGGAAATTCTGCCACCCCAGAAATGAGCCCGTTTCCTATCGACCTCCTCTTAGGTATTTGAGATAGGAGAAATTTCTCATAAGATGAGTCTGGAGCGTCATGAGGAACATATTAAGACTAATTTGAATCACTTAGATGAGCTCCTTCTTGATCGTATTGAGCAAGTGGAAGAAAATATAGAAGGTCTTGTTAATGGTCGTGTAATCATTCAGCTAGATTTGACGTTAGCGACCAACTTCAAAAAGCCCGTACCCCAGATTGCTGGCTTCAGAGATGAGCAAAAGAGGAATAATGATGAGATTGTTTTTGCTCGCGTCAGGTTTTCATACTTAGAAATGATCATCGAGGATAACCAGGTTCGCATCGATCAGTATGAACAAGTCTTATAGACAAGATCCTTTGAGTCAAGAACCACAAGGAGAGACACCAGCTACTAGACTAGATCCTTGTCATTTACAGCTTTTGTTTAGAATCCAACCACGAGACAGTTGTGACATAAATAATGACACTTGTCAAATTTTGTTATGTAAAAATATAGACAAGTTGTTTATGACATATTAAAGTTGTGATTTCGTTATACCTCATTGTTTTATGATATGGATTTTTGTTTATCGTGGTTGTCTATCCTATGTCATGTATTACGATTACTCATGTTTGGTATGATCCATGGTGAGTTATCTAACTCTGCAAAGATAGACTCATCAAAGGGATAGTGTAACATTCCGTATTTAAGGTTGCTGTTTATTTTGAACTTTATTTCTATTTTCATTTTAAGAAAAGTCATTAATTTTACATTTACCCAATTTAGTAAGAATTTCCCGTTCTTAGCTTTGCGTGAGCCGTATTTGGAAATCTATTCCGTCTTCGTGCCTTAAGTGGTTTAATAATCGCATAATATTCCTCGATGATTATAATTTACACCATTTTCATTTTCCGTTGTGTTTCGTGTTTACGTAAATTTCTTGCTTAAAACTCGCGTTTTACCTTAAAACTTACTTTTATTTAACTTACACTTACACTACACTCTAAATTAAACACTTATAACTAAAAAAAATCAAAACCTCCCTAAACCTAGCCTATGGCCGGTTACCCTTTCCCACACACAACCTTTTCTCTTTTTTCTATAACTTTACTCCTGCTTCACTTTTCCGTACATGCAACCTTGTGAAAATAAACCATTCATTTCAAAAACTTCTCCCCCTCTCTTCCCCTTGTTTGCTGCCAAAATTACCCTCACCACCACCTTCATCATACAAATTTGTTCATCTATTTTAGCATTTACCCCATCCTTGTTGTGTCTTGCAAAGTTGGCGAAAATTTCTTGAAGATTTGAAGATGTTAGGGATGTTTTATTGAAGGGTTTTCATTAGGGTTTTCTTGAGAGAAGTATTGGTGATATTTAGGAAGGTTAGAAGCATTATAATCTTGGGTTTTGGGGTCTCCATTGGTTCGAAATCAGCCCTTGTGTAAGAAGGGTGTTCTTGTTTTTGATTCTCTAGCCTAAATCAACTCCTAGTAAGATCTTCTATTTATTTTCAATTTAATTTTTTTTTAATCATGAAAAGAAGTTTCGATTCTGGAAAGCATATTAACTGCTGTATGAGTTGTGTTTAAGGGCTTGGATGCATTGCAAGTGATGGGTTAGAGTTAGGATTGATGTTTGGATAGGTTTTAGAGTAAATAATAGTGACTGTTTTGAAACAGTAGCAAAAATGGGTTATAGCAAAAATATTTTGGCTTGGAGCCTATGATTAAATTACATGACTGGAAAGATACATGTCTTAGCATCATAGGATAGTTGGATTCTCAACCAACTCCTTGGGATGAGGGAGATATGGTCAAAATACGAAAGTAGGTCAAATCTGGACCTATGATTAGAAAACGAGTTAAACTCCAAATTTTTGCCATAAAATGTTAGGTTTTAAAGATTGGGTCAGTGGTAGACATCATAAGGAAGCCATAGCCTTTGGCCTCACCTTCATTGCTAGTCTTGGTTGGGGATTTATGCCATTTAGTAAAGGGTCAAAATTTTTGGAAACTTTTGGTTTGGATAACCAAAGGGTAAAACGGTCTTTTCACATAGATACGAAACTTTTATTAAATTATGAGACTTACACTTTTTGGCACCTAGCCACAAATAGCATTCTAGGGAGTGAAATCCTCAACATATAGAACCATTTTGTGAGCTCGGATCTATGAGTCCATGGAGTCAGTTAAAATCAGAAACGGAGTTTTTAGTCTAGTCTAAAAATTTAACAACATATAGTACACCGTGATAAAATAAAAGTTAAAAGCCGGAACTTAGTAGATGTTCATTTACCTATAAGACCAGCTCACAAGTCAATTTGGGGTTAAAAAGGATTTGGGGAAGTTCTAGTGGAATGCCATGCTTATCTCGGAAACACATCTTTTGTCACATGTTTAATTTTTTACGTCTTGTTTACTTTTTACGTTTACTAGTCGCGATCACGTTCTTTCTGGAGGTGCTTAGGAGTACTTCCCGCTCATTCGAGACTCGTCATACTTTGATTTAATGTTCTTTACGGTGAGTTCCCTAGCCTCGCTCTTTCAATTTTAAAACTGTATTTATAAAACCCCGCGCGGAGATACATGCTTTTTTTATAATCTGACCACAAGAATTTTATGGTATGCTGGACCGAATATAAGATTAATTGTCATGAGTAGTATTGCCAAAAGACCCCTAATATCCTGAAACGGTTAATTGCCTATATGGGTGAGCGCTGAACAAGTAAATCGATCTCTTGGGTTTGACAAGTCCCTGCCCGCGGGTATGAATCGAATCCTTTCGAGACCCAGTAACGGGACAATTTGTATTTAGAATTTAGGTTTAAGGCAATAATACCTAGTTTAAGGGCAATAATTTACATCCAAGATAGGTGTTACCGTTTCAGGCTCGATGTCATGAGCTCATTGCCTAGAAACGTGCTAAAAGGAGCTTGTCCGTACCACCAGTCACTCGCTGAACTAAACTAGTGTTCCTTTTTATCTCTTACCAACATAGGGATACAGTCAACATTTAGTGACTATTAAGCATGTTTTATCTCTGGTACCCACGGGTGATGGATGAGAGAACGCTGAGACTGCGCTAAACGTGATAAAGAACTTCCTCTTGTACCCTATTATAACCTCAATCACCATGTTATGGCGAAGCAATGTACTGCATTTTGGTAACGAACCTTGGGAGTCTGAAACACAAACACTCCACCATTAAACCCAGGCCCCAGACCACATAGCAACAATATAAGTAAAAATTCAATATAGTGTAAAACTCAACCTAATCTGCCTAGGACTGTAATCCCAAGTCCACAAATTGAACAATTCTTGCAAAATTGAATACCACTAATTTGGAATTACATAACCCTAGACCAAGTGCCAAGGACCAAAAATAGTCACAGTAGTGCAGCTACGGCCTACACCAAATGAAAGTTCTATAATTTGATGATACAACATTCCAATAAACATGACCTTTTACATCCTAAGCCTAATCCTAATCACGTGTGTCGTTAACTGAATTCAGATCATATATGGCATTGTAAGCAAGTTACTGAAAGTCATTTTATATGCATTTTTATATTTTTCCAGAGGCTAATTGTACATGGTTCTTGTATAGCTAAACGTTCCCATCCTATTTGTTCGAGTATGATTGATGACAGTACAAATAAGGACGAGTCTTCTGATAATGAAACTGATTCAGTAAGCAAGGAATTTTCTCTATGAAAATCGGACCACAAAAGATCTGGTAAAGAGTTTTGTGGTTGCACGTTTAATTCAATCGTTTGCAACTTAGCTTCAACTCGTATGCAAGTTTTAGTTTATGTCACTACTACAAAATGGAGTTAAAGTGACACTCATAAAGTGTTGCATTATGTCTTTAAAATGTTGCATTATGCATAATGTAACACTTTATCAAGTGCTACGTTATGTAACGTTGCCCTAGGTATAAGCGACACTTTTAATTAGAATGTGCAACACTTTTTAAATGTGTTGCCTATATTTACCAAATGTGATACTTTAAAGTGCAACACTTTTTACACTCAAATACAACACTTTTTATACTCAAATGTACCACTTTCACACTGAATTGCAACACTTATTACATTAAAATTCAACACTCTATATACCAAAGTGCAACACTTTTTAAATTAAAATGCAACAATTTTGTTACTTAGGTGCAACACTTTTCAAAATGAAATGCAACATTTTTTCACACAACCACAACACTTTTAGATCCAAGTGCAACATTTTCTCATTATTACAACTAATTTTGCAACACTTTATTATATGAAATGCAACATACAATGCTAAATATGCGATATTTGTATCATACATATTCTTCGAAAAGGTCTAATGATACATTAATAATTAACATTTGTTCAACAATAGGAATAATGAAATACCATAGATAACATCGTTGTGTACTTTGACAAAATCGTCTAATGTAAGATAACCAACATAAAACTTCTTGTGAAGAAAAGAAAAAGCAATCAAATTGCAAGTAATCCTAGACATCTTTAGTTCATCTTTTCAAATCTCCAGCTTGAAGTACTATAAAACGACGTTGCCCGGTCCAAATATAAACAATAGAAAATATTGTTAGTTTACACTTGTGAAATATATTCAAATAGAAGACGACCAAATCTCTACAATAAAGTACACTCCAACAACATTTAAGGTAACACAATCAACCAAAAAAGAGGAGACATCACTAGACCACATAGCAACAATATAAGTAAAAATTCAATATAGTGTAAAACTCAACCTAATCTGCCTAGGACTGTAATCCCAAGTCCACAAATTGAACAATTCTTGCAAAATTGAATACCACTAATTTGGAATTACATAACCCTAGACCAAGTGCCAAGGACCAAAAATAGTCACAGTAGTGCAGCTACGGCCTACACCAAATGAAAGTTCTATAATTTGATGATACAACATTCCAATAAACATGACCTTTTACATCCTAAGCCTTCAACTTTCTAGAAGCTTCTTGATCTATAACCTTCTACACACTTCTATGCATATTTTCTAAGATCATTCTTCAACTTTCTAGAAGCTTCTTGATCTATCTAGAAACTTCTTCATCATTCCAGAAGCTTCTTCATCATTCTAGAAACTTCTTCATTATTCTAGAAGCTTCTTCGTCATGGGCTCGTGCTTTTATGACTAAATCAAGTTTACGATCCAACAGATACAACATTCCAATAAACATGACCTTTTACATCCTAAGCCTAATCCTAATCACGTGTGTCGTTAACTGACTTCAGATCATATATGGCATTGTAAGCAAGTTACTGAAAGTCATGTTATATGCATTTTTATAATTTTCCAGAGGCTAATTGTACATGGTTCTTGTATAGCTAAACGTTGCCATCCTATTTGTTCTGTAGTGATGATGAAGTTTTCAAATAAGGACGAGTCTTCTGATAATGAAACTGATTCAGTAAGCAGGGAATTTTCTCTATGAAAATCGGACCACAAGAGATCTGGTAAAGAGTCTTGACCAGAAGAAGCATAAACTTGAATTAAAGTATGCATATGGTTACTTTATGTGTTGTCATTACAAACCCATTTTGTGATGATGTCTTCATATTCCCAGCCATTTTATCAAAACCCCTTTTTCCCAAATTTATTTTTATTTATAAATTCAGGGTTAGTTTAGTGATTTTTAGTCGGCGTGAGGGAGCAGGTGATGCGGGAGGGAAACCTGTGATTTGGGAAAATTAAGGATGTCTTATGAATATTTTAAGTTTAAAATTTTTTAAATTCTGATGAAAAGAAGTAAACAAGTTACAAGGGTGTTTGATCCAGAGTTGGGGCTTAGTTTGAGGCTTGTTTAGTAACCGAGTTTGAGTCAGAACTTCTGACTCAAATATAGAACACTTATAAAACTCAATATCCTCGTCCTACTTTCTCCAACTATGTACAAATTAAAGTAATTGCTTTGCAGATAACTAATCGCCTTTCCTGAACAGTATCAATAGAACTTGCAGCATTCAAAATCTGTACATTCTTAGTTTTTTACATAAATTCACAAATTACAACCCTGATTCTCTTTTTAACTGAGCAAGTGCGGCTTCGATTTCATCTATGTCTTCAATACTACTCCCCTTTTTACCTTCACTTTTACTACTATTTCCAGTTCTACCCTTAACTCAATGAACAAATTGAACTATATTAAAAGTCTCTAATCTAACACTCAACACTCGATCTAAGATTCAACGATGTATACTTAAGCTACAAGCTGGAAATCAAATATCGCATCAAGGAGAAAGAATATCATGGTAAAATTTTATTCCTTATTTTTTAGTGGTCCAATGGTGATTTTTGAAAATAATTTGAAGCTTGGTTGGGTCAAAAATGGGCTGGTGGGTCAGTTTGTTGAGGTTTGTCATGTAAGATTCTTTGTTAGTCATGTCATATGTTATAAACACTGTTTTGTATGGAATTTCGAAATTAGGAGGGAGTACTTTGAACCAAAACATTTCTCAAATATGGTTCGATATAAGAAGTTTGAAAAAGACAACATACGAAGTTATGGCATAGGAAAGCCCTAAGCTGTCTTACTTAAAAGACAAGTTAGATCCCAGATCTATTAAGTGTATCTTTGTAGGATACCCAAAGAAAACAATGGGTTATTATTTCTACTACCCACCTGAGAACAAAGTACTTGTTGCTCGGAATGCTGAATTCTTTGAGAATAGTCTTATAAATCAAGAAGCAAGTGGGAGTCTAGAAGATCTTGAAATAATTAAAGAAGAAGATACGCACCCTTCTATAAATACTAGCTTACATCATGAAGAGGGTGATATAGAAATAGATGAACCTCAAAGTGATATCATTCCTATTCGTAGGTCCACAAGGAAACGAAATGCCCCAATTTATTATGTGCTTTATACATCAATTCTGGGAGCATGAGTTAGGGGTTCTTGGGGTGTTGAACCCGCTAACTATTAAGCCGCATTTATTGGATCTGAATCTGAACAAATGGCTTGATGTTTAATGCTTATTGAATGTGGAAATGCAATCCATGAAAGACAACAAAGTCTGGGACTTAGTTGATCTTCCTCCTAATGGTAAAATCATTGGTAGCAAATGACTCTTTAAAACCGGAAGACCGGACATGGATGGAGCTTACAACCTTTAACGTCTTCTCTAGTAGCGAAGGGCTTCTACTCAACCTACCGGTGTTGATTATGAAAGAAAACCTTCTCTCCTGTTGCAGCACATTAGAGATATTGGGATTCTATATAGCATTGACCGCCCATATTATGACTATGCGATTTGGCAAATGGATGTCAAAACTGCCTTCCTCATTACAACATCTCTCAGATGGGTCTATATGGAGCAACCTGAAGGTTTTTTCAAAACCTAATATTTTCAAAACCGAGTATGCAAGCTGAAACGCTCCATTTATTGACTTAAGCAAGCATCAAGGCAATGTAATAAATGATTTGATGATGAAATAAAGAAATTTGGTTTCACTCAAAATATGTGATTGAGCATGTGTATAGCATAAAGTAGTGGGGCAGTAATGTCACTTTCTAATCCCGTTTGTCGATGAAATGTTGATCCATGGAAACCACCATTATAATGTTATAAGATGTAAAATCCTACCTTGGAAAGTGTTTTGCTATGAAAGATCTAGGTGAGCTTGCATTATAAATCTTGGAATCAAGATCTACCATAGATAGATCTGGCGGATTAATTGGTTGTGTCAAGTGCTTATATTAGAAAATCTTGCAACAAGATCTTCCATGGAGAATTCCAAACGTGGAAGTATCCCCATGCAAGAAAAGCTGAAATTGAGTAAATCACAAGGTGCTTCAACACCTGCTGAAATAAGGTGCATGCAAAATGTATTATATGCCTTAGCTGTGGGATCTATTATGTATGTTGTGAGATGTATTCGACCTGATGTTGTGTTCACTCAGAACATAACATGCCGATTTCAACAGAATCTAGGTGATCTTTACTAGACTATTATTAAGAACATTTTGAAGTATCTTCGGAATACTAAGGATATGTTTCTTGTTTACGAAGGTGATATGAAACAAGAGCTCAGGGTTTCTTGCTACACTGATGCTGGATATCTGACGGATGCTGATGACCTCAAGTCTCATATGTATTCATTTTAAACGGAGGTGTTGTTGACTGGAAGAGTACAAAGCAAAGCATCTTCACAACTTCATCTGCAGAAGCTGAGTATATTGCGGCTTTTGACGCTTCTAAGGAAGCTTTTGGGCTAGAAAATTCATTTCTGAGCTGGTATTGTTCCCACAATTGAAGAACCCATAAATATGTATTGTGATAAATACTGGCAGATATTGTATAGCTAATGAATCAGGAATCACTAAAGGTGCTAGACATTTTTGTGCCAAAGTTCATTACCTTCGTAAGGTTATTGAATATGGTGACTTAAAGCTAGAAAAAGTTCACACATATGACAACTTAGCTGATCATTTTCCAAAACGTCTCGTTTGAATCATTTTCTATGATTGTGACTGTGATACATGAAGTAATACCCCCAAACTTAGCTTCCGCTGCTATGTTAAATAAGGGGGTGTTACAGATTGGTATCACGAGCCATGGTTATAAAGAACAAGGTTAAAACCTTAACTATAACTATTTTCCAACCAAGAAAGTCCTCCGTGCCACTACATTTCCTGAATAGTATGTATAGAGATTTGTTTAACAAATGATACATAACTATTATATAAATAACTTATGTTATTTTCCACTGGGTTGTTACAAAGTTATGTCTACCTACCCTATTATTGTCCCATCTGATTCCGATATTGAGGATACTTTTTCTTCTACGAACTCTCCTAACTATACTCCGGCTTCACCGGACTATTTCCCAGCCTCACCGGGAAACATTTCTCTTGATCCTTCAAAGGATTTAACTAAGTATCTTTTGGCCTCACTAGCCATCTCACATTTCCACGATGATCCATATATGAAGGTCATGCAAGCATATAATGCTACTAATAATGAATTACCTATTCCATCACCACAAGCTCCTATTGCTTCATTAATTGCTTTGCCTTCATCTCTAGTGTTACCACTATCACCACTATTTGATTCCCAAGATTTCTTTCTTCCTAAGGAAATTCTGCCACCCCATAAATGAGCTTGTTTCCTATCATCCTCCTCTCAGGTATTTGAGATAGGAGAAAGTTCTCATAAGACGAGTATGGAGCGTCATGAGGAACAGATTGAGACTATTTTGAATCACTTAGATGAGCTCCTTCTTGAGCGTATTGAGCAAGTGGAAGAAAATATAGAAGGTCTTGTTAATGGTCGTGTAATCATTCAGCCAGATTTTGACAGTCTAGAGACCGAACTTCAAAAAGCCCGTACCCAGATTGTTAGACTTCAGTGAAGAGCAAATGGACATCAATGACTGAGATTGATTTTGATCGCGTCAGGATTTTAATCTAGAAATGATTCATCGAGGATATCCAGGGGGGGGGGGGTGGTGCGGGGTGGGGGGGTGGGGAGGGGGGGGGGGGTGGGGGGGGGGGTGGGGGGGGGGGGGGTTGGGGGGGGGGGGGGGGGGGGGGGGGGGGGTGGGGGGGGTGGGGGGGGGGGGGGGGGGGGGGGGGGTGGGGGGGGGGGGGGGGGGTGGGGTGGGGGGGGGTGGGGGGGGGGGGGGGGGGAGGGGGGGGGGGGAGGGGGGTGGGGGGGGGGGGGGGGGGGGGGGGGGGGGGGGGGGGGGGAGGGGTGGGGGGGGTTCGCCATCGATCAGATATGAAGAGTCTTATGGACAAGATCCTTAAGCTCAATAACCACAAGGGAGGACCACCAGACTACTAGACTAGATCCTTGTCATTTACAGCTTTTGTTTAGAATCCAACCACGAGATGTATGACATAAATAACGACACTTGTCAAATTTTAATATGTAAAAATATAGACAAGTTGTTTATGACATATTAAAGTTGTGATTCAGTTATACCTCGTTGTTTTATGATATGGATTTATGTTTATCGTGGTTGTCTATCCTATGTCATGTATTACGATTACTAATGTTCGGTATGATCCATGGTGAGTTATCTAACTCTGCAAAGATAGACTCATCAAAGGGATAGTGTAAAATTCTGTATTTAAGGTCGCTGTTTATTCCAAACTTTATTTCTATTTTCATTTTTAAGCAAAGTCAATTAATGTTTATGTTTAACCGATTTAGTAAGTATTTTCCGTTCTTTAGCTCTGCGTGGCGTATTTGGCAAATCTATTTCGTCTTCATGCCTTAAGTGGTTTAATAATCTCATAATATTCCCCGATGATTATAATTTACACCATTTTCATTTTCCGTTGTGTTTCGCGTTTACGTAAATTTCTTGCTTAAAACTCGCGTTTTACCTTAAACCTTACTTTTATTTAACTTACACTTACACTACACTCTAAATTAAACACTTATAACTAAAAAAAATTCAAAACCTCCTATAACTAGCCTGTGGCCAGGTTACCCTTTCCCACACACAACCTTTTCTCTTTTTTCTATAAACTTACTCACTGCTCTCACTTTTCCATACATGCATCCTTGTGAAATTAAACCATTCATTTCAAAACTTTTCTCCCTCTCTTCCCCTTGTTTGCTGCCGAAATAACCACCACCACCACCCTCATTATACAAATTTCTTCATCTCATTTTTAGCATATTAACACCATCCTTGTGTTTCTCGCAAAGCTTGGTGAAATTTCTTGAAGATTTGAAGATGTTAGGGATGTTTTATTGAAGGGTTTTCATTAGGGTTTTCTTGAGAGAAGTATTGGTGATATTTAGGAAGGTTAGAAGCATTACATACAAAATTGTTCATCTAATTTTTATCCTCTTATCACCATCCATAAGTTGCTTGCAAAGTTTGGTAGTTTTTCTTGAAGTTTTGAAGAAGTTATTAAGGTTACTTCTTAATCTTTAATTTTCTTTTAATTTTAATACATGAAAATAGAAGTTTGATTCTGGAAATGCATGTTATATGATGTATGAGTTGTGTTTAAGGGCTTGGTATGGCATTGCAAGTGATGGGTTAGAGTTAGGATTGATGTTTGGATAGGTTTTAGAGTGAATAATAGGGACTGTTTTGAAATAGTAGCAAAAACGGGTTATACAAAAATATTTTGGCTTGGAGCCTATGATTAAATTACATTACTGGAAAGATACATGTCTTAGCATCATATGATAGTTGGATGCTCAACCAACTCCTTGGGATGAGGGAGTTATGGTCAAAACAAGAAAATAGGTCAAATCTGGACCTATGATTAGAAAACGAGTTAAACTCCAAATTTTTGCCATAAAATGTTAGGTTTTAAAGATTGGGTCAGTGTTAGACATCTTAAGGAAGCCATATATTTTGGCCTCACCTTCATTGCTATCATGGTTTGGGATTTATGGCCATTTTAGTAAAGGGAAAAATTTTTGGAAACTTTCTGTTTTGGATAACCAAGGGTAAAACAGTCTTTTCACATGGTTACGAAACTTTGTAGATTATGAGGCTGGCATTTTTGGAAACTAGACTCAAATAGCTTTCCAGGAGTGAAAGCCTCACATATAGAACATTTGTGAGCTAGGAGATATGAGTCCGTGAAGTCGAGTTAAAATCAGAAACTGAGTTTTTACGTCTAGTCTAAAAATTTAAAAACGTATAGTACACCGTGATAAAATAAAAATTAAAAGCCGAAACTTAGTAGATGTTCATTTGCCTATAAGACCAGGTCACAAGTCATTTTGGGGTTAAAAAGGATTTGGGGAAGTGCTAGTGGAATGCCATGCTTATCTCGGAAACACATCTCATGATCACATGTTTAATTTTTACGTATTGTTACTTTCTACGTACTAAGTCGCGTCACGTCTTTTAGGAGGTGCTTAGGAGTACTTCCCGCTCGTTCGAGACTCGTCATACTTCTGATTTAATTGTTCTTACGGTGAGTTCATAGCCTCGCCTTTCAACTTTTAAACTGTATTTATAAACCCCGCGAGGGAGATACATGCTTGTTTTATAAACTGAACACAAGAAATTTTATGGTATGCTGGACCCGAATATGAGATTAATTGCATGAGTAGCTATTGCCAAAAGACCCTAACATCATGAACTGTTAATTGCCTATAATGGGTGAGCGCTAGTACAAGTAAATAGATCTATTGGGTTTGACAGCCCTGTCCGGGGGTATGAATCGAATCCTTTCGAGCACCCAGTCAACGGACAATTTGTATTTAGAATTTAGGTATAAGGCAATAATACCTAGTTATGGGGCAACTGATTTACATACAAGATATGTGTTAACGTTAAGGCTCGGTGTCATGAGCTCATTGCAATAGAAACGTGATTAATGGCTTGTCCGTACAACAAGTCACTCGATGAACTAAACTTGTGTTCCTTTTTATCTCTTACAAACTCTATGGATTCACTCAACATTTTTGTTGACTTTTTAAGCATGTTTTATCTCAGGTAACCAAGGGTGATGGATGCTGTGTACGAGGAGTCTGCGCTAAAGTTTTAAAGAACTTGTATTTTGTTCCATTTTATCAAACTAATCATCCATGTTTTGGAAAACTTATGTTATGAATTTGGTAACGATCCTGTGGGTACCTAATTTAATCTTTAAAGTAATTACATTACATAGTATATATAGGGCGCTTTTTTAACCTCAAACACACAATAATAACTCTAAAGCAATCGGTAAACAAGATGCATCCACTAAGGCAGTCACAAAGGCTTTCAAAGTCAACTCATTTAAGGATTATGTTAGATGTTTCCATGTATTGAAACTCAACACCAGGTATTCTTTTTAATAAACGATGCATGGATTGTTTTTGTTAATTTGTTTGAAATCTAAGTAAATCTTTGTGTTTATAGGAAACAAAATTCACAATAGCAAAAAACACAAAAGAACTAAAGGTATGTGTCCTTATGTAATTTGCCATACTCACATTATATTAGTGATGTAATTATTTTTCTTAAAATTGCTAGGGTGGAATATGCATACATATAGACATTTAAAAAATAACTTTCTAATTCTGTATTTAAAAATAAACATGATTTGTTACTTTGCAGCGACAACTGTTGATAGAATATATAAGAAATCAAAGCTTTCCCACGCTCAATGGTATCTTGTTAAAGATCTTTTATCGTATGTCATTCAATTGTAACAGTTTAAAGTATGAGGAGTTTGTTTGTTTTTCAACCTCATGTTACCGTCACACTTTCTGAACCAAAACTATTCCAGTATTTGGTTTGTCCTATACTGGAACATGTTTGTAAAATAGTCACTGTTCAAAGGAAGTATCTCAGCAAGATTGTAATGTATGTGTTTTATGTATACTAACAAGCTAATGGATAAACAATCACCAATAATAAAATAAAATCATAACTAAGCAAGACTACCATGTACCCATGAATAACAGTTGGTCTTTGCTAGAAAAATTCTTATAAAAATATGTACTAATGGTTTTTTACTTTTTTTAAGAATTAGTGTTTTTTGTTTTTAAAAATAACTGTTTTTTACCTATTTTAGTAATTTTTTAGTGACACATTAATTTTTATGAAACATTTTTAGTGACAATACGATATTATTGACACGTTAATTTTTATGAAACATTTTTAGTGACAATACGATATTATTGACACATTAATTTTTATGAAACATTTTTAGTGACAATGCGATATTATAATTGACACATTTTTAATACGATATTATTGACACACAAAAGAATGTATCAAGTAACAATATTGACACACTTGACACATAACTTTTAATAATTGACACACCATCAATATTGACACACCATCAACACACAAAAGGTTTCACCTCAACGACGATATAAGACACAACGACGGTAGTTAGATTAAGACAACAATATATGTGGCTAGAAAAACTAAAGAAATTTTAATGGTTGTTGTAGTCTAACGTTTCTAGCTCTTGTAGCTATTTTGAAATTAGAAAAACTAAAGAAATCATACGGTAGACGAGATATTTTGAAGAAAAGATAGGTACATGAAAACCACTTCGTTATTTGAGGCAAAAATACGTAAACTAAGGCGTTAGGCATTCTACAACTTTTTTTTTTGAACGGCGACTTTTATTAAGAAAAACTAGCAAGGAGCTAGAAATTACAAAGAAATAAGAGACGGGTTTTTATACCAATCGTCCCAGCTAAACAAAGTATTGCATCTATACCGACACCAGTAATAAGAACTACAAATAATCTCATCAAAAAACGTCTCCTTAGATTTGGGCTTGGCCTCGAACATCTTCTTATTACGAAAATTCCATAGAAGCCACCACATCACAAAATAAATACCTTGGAACATGCTTTTATTCTTCTTCGGCAGTTTTACATTATCGATCCAAGACCTCCATTCTCCGTAAGAGTTAATATCCATAAAAGGCACGTCCCACCACCGATTTATTAATTTAGAAATCTTCTTTGCCGTGTTACAAGCGAAGAACAAATGATCATTGGTTTCAATCCCGACATCACAATTCACACAAGATAGAGACTCAATATCTATACCACGTCTGGAAATGTTAAATCTAGTAGGTAAGGAGTTCGTCATTACCTTCCAAGCGAAGGTGTTCACTTTGTTGGGAACATATCGAATCCACCTAGTCTTTAGATCACCTTTCGGAAGTAATCGCGAATCTATCATGTTTCTTGACGAAGCCACGGTATAACCACCAGAATTGTTCAATGTCCAAGACCATGAATCAGGAGACTGAGTAAGCACCACAGGGTTAATCACTTTCGCTAACTCTTCAACTTGAGTGAGTTCCAGCCCTCCTCTCGGATGTCTACGAAACGAATGGTAAAGACTAGGATGCGCAAGTTTTTGACCTACTGTAATTTGTTTGCTGTTTTCGAGAGCATACGCTCTAGGGAATCTATTCTTAAGCTTGCCCCCATCACACCACACGTCATCCCAGAATAAAGTCGAAAGGCCATTCCCAAGTTTCTTCTTCATGAACAAAAGCAGGTTAATACCCTTTTCCTCAAGCCTCCTAACCTCTTTAATAATATTTATCCAACATGAATTAGCTCCTTTACCCGAAATCTCATCAATCTTTCCATTGGCTCCGTGTATAGCCTTGATAACACGAGACCAAAGCGTAGGCTCATGGGCTAAAAATCTCCAAACCCATTTAAATATCAATCCTCTATTAAGAGCATAAAGACTAAAAATACCTAGACCACCGTTATCTTTAGGAGCAAGAGCCTTCTTCCATTGAACCCACGAAGCTTTTTTACCCGAACTCTCATGACCATTGAAGAATTTACTTCGAAGAGATTCCAGAATTTGAATGACACCTGCAGGAACTTTAAACATTGACATGTGAAAAATAGGCATCGAGCCAAGTACCGATTTGATTAACATGAGCCGCCCTCCAATCGATAACATTTTCATCTTCCATCTTGATAGACGTCTTCTAATTCTATCAATAATGTCCTTCCAAGATTGAATTTTATTCATGTCCCCTCCAACATAAGAACCAAGATATAAAAAAGGAGCTTTAAGAACAAGACATCCGAATTTGGTCGCCGCTCGAGAGACTTTACCATTATCAACTTCAATGCCCATGATTTTGCTTTTGCACATATTGATTTTTAAACCTGAAACCTTATGAAAACAATCAAGAACATGGATAAGAGAAGTTATATTACTTTCGCTCCATTCACCTATAAAAACCGCATCATCCGCATAGAACATGTGCGAAAGATTAACCAAACCACCAACATCGATACCATGGAACATACCCGCATCAACCACTCTTTGAAATGAAATATGGAGACTTTCCATGATTAATAAGAATAAAAAAGGAGATAACGGATCACCTTGACTTTCACTTGTTGATCTTCACTTTGTAGATCTTGTTTTATGTTCTTAGTCGTTACTTTGTAGAATAATATGTTCGCTATAAGTTATTTATGTACTATTGTTGATAAACAAGCATGATTACTCGCGCGTTGCTGCGGGTCGTTAATTTTTTTCGTGTAGTTGCGAGGCATTATTATTTTTTATTATTTTTATTTTGTGTAGTTTTATTTTTCCGGCCTCATGTTTAATAGTTTGTTTTTTTTCTTATATGGGCTTACGTGTGGGGCCTCATGTCGCGGGTATTTTTTTTATCTTAATAAGTCAATATTTTTGTTTTTTTTTCCTATTTTATGCCGAGCGGTTATTTTTACATTGCCTACAAAAAAAAAAAGCCAAATGGGAGCCCAATGGGCCGGGTACTGTAGCAAAGCGTTTTTTTATTTTGTGCGGGTTTATTTTTTCGGTCTCATATTTAATAGTACGGGTTAATTTTTGCGTTAAAATTTTATTTTTATTCTTTTCTATTTTTTATTTGTGCGGGTTTATTTTTTCGGTCTCATGTTTAATAGTACGGGTTAATTTTTGCGTTAAAATTTTATTTTTATTCTTTTCTATTTTCTATTTGTGCGGGTTTATTTTTTCGGTCTCATGTTTAATAGTTTGTTTTTTTTATATGGGCTTATGTGTTGGGCCTCATGTCGCGAGTATTTTTTATCTGAATAAGTCAATTTTTTTTGTAGTTTTTTTTCTATTTTATGCCGAGCGTTTTTTTTTTACATTGCCTACAAAAAAAAAAAAAATTGCCAAATGGGCCGGCCCAAATTGGGAGCCCATTGGGCCGGGTACTGTAGCATGCTGCCAAAAACGGCAGCGTTTCAACTCAATCATAGTATATATATAATTCTAATGTATTCCATAGTTGGCGCGAAGACAAAAATCATATGTAGAAATTGAAAAGGAAAAACCAATAAAAATATGTTTTTTTTTTCTTAAATCAGAAACGATTATTTAAAGCGGTTCTTTGTTACCGCTTCAAAAGACTTGTTTATTTAAAACGGGGCATCATGATTATTTACAACCCTCTATTATAGAACGGTCGAAAACCGTTTTAAAAAACCTCTTTTAACCGCTTTAAAAAACACTTTTTGTACCCGTGTGTATTGGTTGATGAACATATCAAAAATGAACTAAATGAAGTAGAAAATACTCGTAACTTCACTTTCACATAGATTCGAGTATCACTATGCATCACATATATGATCTCATTTTTTCATAATAATGTATTCCATGAAATACAGCTACTCCACCATTTTCACATAATTTTTTCGTTAACAAACAAATAGTCGAATATATTCCTAGCATTGATAAGTAAGCAAACTTTACAAAGTCGGCAACCTAGCGGCAACTTAGCGGTGGGCTAGAACCGGACCAAAAGTTTACTTGGAATCGAATAATACCACCGGAATCGAAAACCAAAATGCAGTGGGTGTTTCCACAGAGATGGTGAACAAGATGCAGTAGGTCCGCAAAGCATGATGGACTGTCAGCAACTGAAAGTGGCCGGTGACCTTGACCTGCATGGTGACCGTTCATGTTTCCTGGCAAAGTTTGGCCTACAATATAGATAAAAAGTATACGGAAATTCTTATTTGAATTAGAATGTACCGTAATATTTTGAAAGTTAGTAACAAAGCAATTCATGTTTATTGAAGTCAGAACGTTTGCGGAAAGAATCATATGCTTGTAGACACAAACCACAAATGAGATCATTTTAACGAGTATAAAGATATTTCAGTCGCAAGTTAATAGAAAAGAGAGACTTTTTTACTCCAATATACAACCTCATGTGCTAGTACGTGCACATTGGTTTAAAGTTATGAAAATGGCATTTTAAATACCGGAATGAATCTTATCTTTCCACAAATATCATAGCGTTAACAGATCGAAGTAGACTGAGAAACAAGTGAAAATGGAATAATGGAGACCACTGTCTTGTTGTTATGGAATGCAGAGTCTTCCAACGTCACACATACAAAATTTGTCAGTGACCTCTTGACAGTTGGTACAGCGAAGCTGTTGGGTTAATCCCAATTGCTGGAAACATAGTTAGTTAAAAACAGTTATAAAAAACAGTTATAGGTAGTTAAAAAAAACTGCTTTTTGGCAGTTACAAATGAAGCAACATGTCTGTTGACTTAAACGAACCATCACGACCCTTTGATTCGTGACTTTTCATGTTGTATAAATAGAACACAGATGTAAACAACATTTTATGATGACTGATTAATGAAATTGAGATTATTTCACAACTTTTGGTATATCGAATCATAGATCCGTAAGTTAGGGACCAACAGAAGCTACAGAACATATGATGGTATATAATGAATTAGTGAGGGAAAACAGAATATGATAGAAAAAATTTAACTATATGACTGATCGACGCTGTTCAACGATTTTCTACATCACATAATGTACATGTTTTATATTTTATGATTTATCCTACTTCACCTCATTCATATGGTTAACAGTAAAACTATATCCAAAGCTTCAACCAACCAGCTTGTTGGTCTACAAAAGAATGAAGATGAGGCACCTCTAGCTAGCTTGGCTCAATCTTTTATTTATTAAGGTGAAGGCATGTACTGTATATTAACATAACCCAAGGGTTTTCCGGTTTGTTCCTTTTAGTGATTGCTCGCGTGTTGATTAGATCCAAGCGTTGCGGTATTCGTTTACTAAACACTATTAGTACTAGCATACTTCATTGTTTGCTAAGAACGTATTGTGTGTGGAAGCTTAGAGAGATCTTTCTTTAGATCTTGGAGTTTGGCGCGTGGTTATTATACACACGCGTATATAGAAGACGGTGTTTACGGTTACCTATATCGGTGTATCGTTTCGTGCTAAAAGGTAAACTTCTTCTATCTTGTTAATTATTGTATTCTACATGAGATCTATTATTCCGCCGCGTACTCTGAACACCAAATGCAATTGGTCTGACCATGAATATATATTGCAACCAAATGCAACTGAACACCAAATGACTGAAATGTAAAGAAAATGTCTCTTTTGTTTACCTGTGTCACTGCAGAAGCCATCCGTGAAAATTTACGTAAATAGTCCATTTGTTTTACCCACTGTTAAAACATCCATCCTTAACGAACAACTCCGTTACACCTAAACTAAACGTAAAAGCTCACGCTCCGCAACGGAGCACGGGTTAAAAACCTCATGTGTAATTATATGATGAAGAATTGTCTTGTGAACTATATTGAACGTGTTATATGATGAATGGTATTTGGACAAAATGATATGTAATGCCTTGTTATTACCTTTTTACTTACTAAGTGAATGCTTACGGTATGGTTGTTGACGGTTTTGTAGGTAATTATGCGAAGAAGGTAAGGCGGTCTTGAAGAAGGAATGTGTGGTTTCGTACGGCGGGTCATTTCATCACTCAAGGCCATTCAACTTATTATCACAATCTTCAACAAAAGGTGGTTCGAGTTTCGGAGGCGATTCCGATGTTGGTTGATTTATTATACCAGCAATCGCTTTAAGAACACCCAAAATTTCTTATTCAATATATACGTTCAAATTGGATAAAGTTTTTAGATTTTCAACCAGTTACATTTTCATCAATCAAATATTATTCATACAATAATTTACCAGGAAACCCTTTACAAAAAAAAATATTATTCATACAAAGAAAACACTTATAGCTTTACATGAAAGGGCAATATGGTGTTGAGGAAATACTCATTAGAAGCTACAAAGTTAATACTCGTAAGAATTTTTTAACCTATATTCTAATATTACATATACAGTAAAAAAAACATATGATCAATACGACATATATGATAAGTTTGTAATGGGTGAAGACATTTTTTCATCTAACAAGTACAATGTCAAAAGTTCGATCTTTGAGGCACTCGTGACCAAACCATTGATGAAAAAGTTAGATCGGTTCAAATTACCGGTTATTAACCTTTTTTGCACCGTCCATATACATCCTAAGTTTGTAACAATATCATTGAGCTTAGCCAATTCTTCCTATAAATGTCAGAACTGTGAGATAATCACACTATAATGGCTAGTCACAAAACACAATGGTTAGAAAACTCCCATTTTGGGCCGGCCATTTGATACTTTTTTTCTTTTTCTTCTTATTTAGACAACTTCCCTAAAAATATATTGCTCGGCACAAAATAGGCAAACATATATTACAGATAGTTACTTATTTTATCTGACTAAAAATCATCGCAGCGCATTGACCAAAAACATTATGCACGTATAAAAAACTATTCAACATGGAGAACCTCGGAAAATAAACGCACAAAATTATAAAAATAATACCTCAAAATAAACTTAACGCCACTACGCATCAATTAACGCCCCGCTTATAACAGCGAGCTATTCATGCTTAGAAAATATTTACCACAAATCTCTTAAAAAAAAAAAAAAAAAGAAAAACTCATTTAACATAAGGCCCAACAAATAAGCCACAATTTAAGAAAATAAAAACAACATATAATCCTACATGAGACGATAAATAAAATTCAACATCGCAACTAAAAAAATTATCGCCCGCAGCACATCGCGCGGGACAATCTCGCTGTTTCTTCCTATAAATGTCCAGATACTGTGTAGATAATCACAATGAATTGGATAGTCACAAAACACAATGGTTAGAAAACTCATTCCAACAAAATAAAGTCAACCATAGATGATCACACAATCCTTATAGTTTTTAGCAAGGCTGTTAAGATCGAGATCTTAGATAAGATCGTTTTTATCTTTGCAAAATCGAGATCGTAAGATCGAATTGGGATTGTAAGATCCCACCAAAGTGTTGTGCCTTGCTAATAAGCGTTGACAGATCATAACGTTATACACTTATACATATCCATTGAATATCAAACACGAATTCATAAGATATCGTAAAAATATTTTGACGTTTAACCATCATGATAATAAAAAAACTTTTAAGAGTGCATTTGGTACATGGGTTTGAGAGGGTTTGGGATGAAACATTTTTGGGCCCGTTTGGTTTGCAAGTGGGTTTAGGATTAAAATTTGGGTTTGAGTTTGGTTTAGGATTTAGATTTTGATTTGATAAAAGAAAGAGTAAATATGATAAAAAAATAATTAAATATTATTTATAGTTTAATATATCAATTTATATATTAAATGTACTTGAAAAAATTATAAAGAAAAAAAGAAGGAGTGGTAGTGGTGGAAAATAGGCCCACTAAATGTTATATGGGACGTATTCTTTCAAAAGGTGGCTGCGAATATAGGGATTTAACATAGCAAAAATAAATGGCTCATCCCCAAATTTGGGACCGACAAAAGGAAACCAAACAACATATTTTCAGTTTCATGTCTAACCCGGGTGACAAAATTCTTCAAACAAACGCACCCATAAACTTATGTGTTTGGTATATGCATATTTTAACTTAGAGGTTGCATAATTTCATTTTCCTTTTAAATTAGCGGGTTTTCAATGTGTGGACCCGTTTTTTTTAATTATCATAATCGCAGGATCACATGATGAGGTTGACTGTCATTTGATACATATTTTTATTTATTGTCTTATTTTATTACTATCTTCGTCCCACATTAAGTGTTTAGTTTGACATTTTTAAGTTTTTTTCTTCATCTTTGACCTTAATTATTTCTTGTTATATTATATGTTATTTGATGCAAAATATATGAATTAATAGAGTTTTGATTGTATTATTCATTGGTATAAATTTTCATTAAATATTATATAACACAAACACATATATTTACGGTCAAAGTTGATGAAAAAGACCTCAAAAAGTCAAACTGAACACTTAATATGAGACGGAAGGACTATTACTTTTATAATTATAATAATATATTTTTTCTCTCTTACATCAATTCAAATCCAAATCTAAATCTTAATTCACACTTACATTCTGTTCTCAAGTTTTGATTTTGGATGTAAAGTGAAAAAAAGTGAAGAAAATAAAATAATGATGTGTTCTTAAGTTCTTTT
>BQNB010088424.1:15076-27665 GCA_026074375.1 Tanacetum coccineum | reverse complement strand
AATGAAACAACAGTACTAATGGTACTAACTTGGAGTTAGTACCGCTAGCTTTGAGTTAGTACCGCTTGTTCTAAAAAACTCTTAATTTTTTCAAAAGTCATTTTATTCAAGCTGATTTGATCTTAATTTGTTAAAAACAGATTATCAAACAACAAAATAAGACACTTAAAAGCAGATTTTAATCAAGAATAAGCACTTACATAAGATAAATCAATCTAACAGTTTTAACAAATGAACTAACAGTACTAACTAAGAAAGTGATAGAAACTATTTTTGAACTGACATCTAAGTAGGATAAGCACTAAACAACATGATAAAGCATAAATAAGCAAATATAAGTAACAAATAAGCTCTATAAGCAGTTCTACAGTAAGTAAGAAAATTGAGAAAAAGAGAGACTTACAACACCCTTGCTCAAAACAGGGCTAAACCAAGAATCTACAAGCTCTAGCTTGTATAAAACAAGCTAGTAATGTCCATAAGCACATCCTTTGTTTGCTTATCATCCAAAAAAGTAAGCTGTGGTGTATTTGAGAGTGATTTTTGTTATTTTCTCTTAACTACTTATCTTTTTTTTTTCTTTTACTAAACAAAAACAGCTTATAAACAAGCTCCTTTGAAAGCTTTTCAAATGCAATTAGGCACTAGTTAGCAAGTGAGAACTTGGAATTTAAAAATTGGATTTTAACATAAAATCTCAACACTTTATTAAACTTGGAAATTAGTACAAAGCTGAAAGAAAAAGTACAAATAGCTGTAAATGACTGAAAATTAAGCTAAGATTTTCTAAGATATTAAAAACTAAAAACTAACTCTCTAACTTGGGTTACAATGGCCCTATTTATACTAAAACGAATTAAGGTCTTGGTTTCTTGGACTCTCTTCTCTTCTTTCTTCTGTGTTTCTTTGTAGAGACAAAAACCAAGTGTGTTTGTTGTGTGAGGTGATTCTAAAACAAATCCCAGCCTTCAATTTCTTTTGTGCTTCTTTGGAGTCAATCACAGCCATCGAAAAGCTTGGAAAGTGGTGAGGGATTGCCAACATGGCACTTATACAGCTGGGGGGGAATAGTGGAGTGGTTGAAATGATTTATCTAGGGTGTTGAGTGTTTTGCAGGGAGAAGGTATGGGAAGACATCCCTACTCTGTACCTGGGTTTTGTTTGGGCGGGAAAGATGGAGTTTGGGGAGGTTGGCAGCTTTGGCCCCTCATTTCTTATAACAAACTTCGCCCGGTTTGCAATTTCAACCCTTGTCTTTTAACTCTTGTAATACAACTTGAGGTTTGGCAATTTTAGTCCCTCAAGTTGTATTTTCTGAAGTTGGTTGACTTCAGACTTTGAATTGACTTTGTCTTTTCCATCCCGTGTTCGGTTTTGTCGTTTGTGGCTTTGTTTTTGTTCCTTTTCTTGAATATCCAGCTCCTGCACAATACAAATGCAAAACATACAAATACAATGTATTTTTGGTACGTTTTTAGTCTTTTAAGTCCGTTTTTAATGGAAAATGGTATGTGTAATTAAGCACATACCAGTATGCAAAAGGAACTTCAAAAGAATTCCCAAGAACACAAGGCTCCAAGACTCAAGACATCACAAGAAATGATCCACAATTCAATGACCACCTCTTAGGGAGAGATTGTTAACAGTGTTTTTACATAAAGTGATGGTCATTATTATTCTCGAGCCTTGAATAGGAAAATGTAGTTTTATGAGAATTACTCTAAGCTAATTCCCATTTGTAATAGGTCCGGCCCAACATAAAGCCCACGAGGCTTGTCCACTCTATGTATTATTTAAAGCCCTCTCCAAGTGTGGAAAGGGTGTTGCTTCTCATTTCTTTTTAGTGAAAGTAACCATCTTTATTTTCTCTCTTTGTATCTCTATCTAGCTCTTTCTCTCTCTAAAATCTTTTCTCTTATTTTGTGTTTATAGTGATGAAATGATATCATCCAACAAAAAGTTCCAAAGACATGGTCTAGAGCTTTTTTCACTGAATGTAGGTGTTATGAAGCTGTAAAGAATGGGTTCAGTGAATGCTTTAAATCTGTCCTAGTTAGTGTGAGGCATCGGCCTATAATAACTATGTTGGAGTTGATACGAGTCATAGTCATGAAGAGGATGAACACTATGAGATACTTGATGAAGAAGTGGAGTACTGATGTGTGTCCAAATATACAAAAGATATTGGAACATTCTAAGGATCAACAAAGGTAATATAAAAATACTTTAAATCACATTTTTAAATAAATGATTATTTATTGATTCTAAAGTGTTTAATATTTGTTATTCATAGGTTTTGGCTTGATTCTAAAGTGTTTAATATCTGTTATTCATAGGTTTTAGCATGTAATCCCTTGTGGTGACAAACAATTTGAAGTTAGAAGAGGTTCAGATGCTTTCAAGGTTGATGAGCCAAACCGAACTTGCTCTTGTAGGATGTGGCAAATATCAGGTTTGCCATGTTGTCATGCAATTGCGTATATTTTCTTAATGAACAAAATGGTTGAGGATTATGTCCCAGAATGTTTTAAAAAAGATAGGTATATGCTTACCAATGGTCATTACATGAAACATGTTGATGGAATCAACTTTTAGCCTGATTGTAGTAATTTGTCTAGGATTTTAGGACCTAAGCCAAGGATAATGCCAGGGAGACCTAGAAAGAAAAGGTTTAGAGCTTCACATTAAACAAAGTTTAATACTAGGATCTCTAGAGCATGCATTCTTATTAGATGTCATAATTGTTGGGAAATTAGAGATAACAAAAAGGGTTGCAAGAAAGAACCCATTCCTGCTGTCTTTAAGGATAAAAAGAAAGCTGGTAGGCTAAAAAAATACCAATCCCTGAACCTGTAGATGATGATAATGATGTGCCCCCTTTTGTGAACGATGATATTAATAAGTTTGAAATGGGAGCCTCATATAGTAGGGTGGTTTTTAATGACGGAAGGGTGTTTAATGTTGGCCGATTTGGGTTTAATAAGAAAAAGAAATTTGGTAGTTCTAGTACTAGTCATGTTAAGTTGAGAGGTGGAAAGACAAAGGGTGGTAGATTATTCCTAGCGCAAAGGTTAGATAGGATGGGTATGTGGTTAGGCATGGATGGTGGAACATCAGACACAATTGAAGAGGCAGAACCATTTCAAGCTTCTATGTCACTCTTGAAAAATCCTTTTAACATTACAGGTAGAAACTTAAATATATTACTCAATTTATTTTGTTTTATAAAATACTAACCTAAAATTGATGGGATGTGATAACGCTCCAAATATACATAAATTATCCCTCAAAAATACATTAAATATATATGTTAACGCATGAAATATTGCAAAGTTTGCTTGTTTGTTGTGTAATATTCATTTCAGGACGAAAAGTAAAGAAAAGGACTAAACATGCAAAGAAATCCCGTTAAATACACTAACGGTCATCATATGAAGAATCTAGAAGGAAATCTAATGAGGAGTTAATGAACGAAGCCAAAGTGCGGCGCATAAATCTTTTTGTGTGGCGTACTTCAAAACGAAGTAAATGCAATTTAATGATATACCAAGTGCGGCGCACAATTTTCCTTGTGCGGCGCACTTCTCCTGTGGTTAATTTTAAGTCATAAATGATTGCAATGATTGTGCAACCTTTCACTCCCTAAATTTTACCAACTGATGCTCACTTAAAGGCTAAAAATAAAGCACGATTTTGGAGGAGAAAGGCATCCCATTCTTTATTCTAATCATCTACAACACACACAACTCATTTGTGATCAAGAATAGTAGTTAGGAAAGTGTTCTTAGGGAATTGTTGAAGAATGAACCTTATTCTTCATCACATTCCAGGTTTTAGTAGAGGAAAGTGCCATTTGATCTCAGAAGGTTGTATTAAGAAGTTGTTATAGTGGTTATAATTGAATTTTCGGGTTGTTAGAGATATTGTTCGAAGGAAACTCTTGAGAATCAATATATTTTGCTATTAAGTTTGGTATAAACACGTTTCCCTACTTTTATATTATGAATTCTGAATTAATCATGCTTGTTATGTGTTTTGAATTGATGATTATGGAGTAGTTTAACATGTTTGTTTAGGGATCATGAAGGAAATATGGATTAAACTTGGATAAACTAGTGAATTTTGGAAACTATCAATATGAACTTGATGTTTTTACACTTGGACTTATAAATCATCATTTGAACATCATTCTAGTCCGGATATAGGTCAAAAGACTCTGGCTAAATGCTTGAGTTCCAAGTTGTTTGTCTATGACAACTAGATGCTAGCCTTGTGAGGATTGGCTAATAAAATGATCATTAACCAAAGGTAAAAGGGTTTAACACTTAACCTCATGTCTAACGAACTTGGTTAAGAAAGTTCATATTCCTATTTCCCAAACTTGAATCGAGCTTAAAGCATTTTTGTAATCAAAAGTAAAGGCCGAAAGGATTTTTGATTATAATAAATAGACAATCATTTTAGTAAACTACCCGTTTCTTTAATTGATTATACTTTAATTCTTGTAACGTTATCCATCCAAGTTTATCAATATTTGTTCATGTACCCCCCAAACAACATCATTTTATATCTTGAAGTACCTTGAAATCTTTAGATCGTGACAGTCTATAAGATTTACCCTTTTCGTAATATAGTCATCTCTTTTTTGAATTACCAATCCCATGGAACGACCTGGTCTTACCCTAAACCTATACTATAAACGAGTATTTATACTTTACTCGTGTGTTAGTTGGAAATTGGATAAAACTAGTATTATAAATTTAAAGCTTTAATAACACACCAAAGTTTTTGGCGCCGTTGTCAGGGACTGATTTCATTCTTGAATTAGCCAATTTTATATTACAAACTAAAATTTTCAAAATCGCCGTACAGTTTTCTGGCAAACTGAACCCATTTTTCAAAGAAAGTGCGCCGCACATAACCATTATGCGTCGGTTTTTCTGCAAAACTCATAAGTACGCCGTACTTTTAGCAAGTACGCCGCACTTCTTGCCCCTTTTACAAACAGAATCAGTTTTTCAAAAGAAAAGAAAATTAAAACCAAAAACCTCAAACCCATAAACTGAAATTTGATCATTTTGAAAATGTGGAATTTATTCCTTATGCTCATAGTAGTCAAAATCTTGTATTGTCGTAATTCGTACATTAAAATGAGAAAAACCAAAAAGAACTATTTGATAGCTTGCTTATTTCAATTTCTAAATGCATGTGTATATCTCTTATTTGCTAAGTGTTGCTTATTTGACTTTGATATCATACAAAATGAATATACATAAAAAAACTTAAAAAGAAATAAAAAAATTTATTTGATGATAAATGTGCTTAAAAACTTGATATTTGCTATGTGTAATAAATATTTAGGATATAATAAAAATAAGAAACATAAAAATGCAAAAATTAAAATTTTTAAAAAGTTAAAACTCAAAAAGTACGCCGCACTTTTTCTAAAGTGCGCCGCACTTTCTGGGCTGAAACTAAATAAAATGCTTGTTTCTTCGTTTTTGAACGAGAATTGCTTAAACTTAAAAATGATATATGTCTATTGATAATATGTAAATGTAAAAAAGTATTATTATTTGTTTTAACTAACCCACTAATGTTTGTTTTAATGTTATCTTGTTTTATAAGAGTTATGGATCCAAATTCGAGTCTTGGAAAAATTTGCTTAGGAGAAGACGTCGTTGTAATTTTGAGTGATAAAGTTGAAGGATCTGGAGACTGGAATTCTCTAGAATTTCAAGACACTGCTAACAGTGGGAAAAAGAAGGAAACGAAGGCTATGGTTTTTTACCAAATAGAGACCGAAGAAGTTAGCGATAGATTCGTGGCTCCTTGTTTTGTCAATGGGATGGAAGCTTATGATGGTGAGATTAATCTTGGAGTAGAGGAGAACATGATCTCAAATGAGTATGCAGTAAAGTTATGCTTGGAACATGAAGTTAAAAAAGGAAACAAAGTGGTTAAGAAGGAACTCATTGTTGCACTAAGAGGTGAAATCTACTTTGTGAAATTCATTATCAACCCAGAAGAAGATGATGTTTAACCTGGGGTAATTTTTGGTAGATCATTCTTACGCATGACCAAGGTAATTACTGATTTCGAGGTTGGAACTATCACAATATACCCTGATATTGATCCATTCTTGGAAGAAATCGAGGAAGAATGAAAGAGCAATGATGATTGGGACCATTTGCTTGATTTTAACATAGATGATATACCACTATTGGGTAAAGAAGGACTTCAGCCATTTGTATGCAAAATGGGGAAGAGTAGCCGTAATAAGAAGTGGGCAATGGAAAACCTTAACTTTTTCTATCAAGAATATAGGAACGTCTTCATTAGCAGGAGCTCATTTAACTCAAGAAGAAGAAGCTAAAGAAGCAATAGCAATCAGAATGAGCCGAAAGTTTGCTTTATTAGAGGAGGAAAGGCCTATAATCGAGACAATGGCTTATCATGACAAATACAAGAAAATTCTCAATGAGGTTTGGAAAGACAATGTAGAGTTAGATGGAACCTCAGTAGCTCAGTGGTAGAGCGGTCGGCTGTTAACTGACTGGTCGTAGGTTCAAATCCTACTGGGGAGAATTTAGAGTTCTCGCTTTTTTGACCTAGCACCCCCTGTCCTTCTCCTTAGTTTCTAAACTAGCAGAATCGCAGGACATCAAAAGTGGGAAAATATTGTAAAAGAAGAAGATGAAGCAGTAAAAAGGATTAAGGGGGAGGCATTAAAAGAAAAAGATAACCCTGATGCATTCATATTTCCCATAAGACTAGAGGGATAGGTTAACAAAAATGCGTTAGCAGATACTGGGTCGGATATAAATATTATGCCTTACCGAATCTATGAACATTTAGGGAGAGAAGATATGAAGAAGGTGGATAGAGGAATAATGATGATAAATCACACTCAGGCAGAAGCTATGGGGATACTCATAAATGTTCTTTGTCAAGTAGGGGTCACTACCTTGATTGCTAAGTTTCTAATCTTAGATATTCTGATTGATCGTGATTTACCAATAGTTGTTGGTCGGGGATTCCTACGTACGATTGATGGCATAGTAAATACTTTGGAGAGACTTTTCTCAACCTTTGATGGGTTTTGTCACCAAACCTTCCGTGCTACAAGATCAGATGTTATGAGAAACGCAAAAAGTGATAGTGATGACGAGGAGGATTACCAAATCAAGAGAAATAAGTTTGGAGCACCGGTATATGGACCAAAACCTGCACCGTACTTGAACTGTAACGATCTAGATGAGCGATCGTTAGCTATACAAACCGTAACTAACCCATTTTAGAAAATTAGTGTTTGGAAGAAGGCAGTTAGTTTCCTTGGCTCGTTACCAGTGTCGTTAAAGCATGTCAACTGGAAGCCTGATTATAAAGGCTCGTATACTAAAGAAGAAGAAGTGACAGGACAATGGCGAACTAAGATAAGGCTAACTGATCTGTATGGAAACATTTATTTGCAAGGATTCACAACAAAGAAAACGAACAGGAAGTTGTCAAAGTATCATAAGTTGAGTGACTTCATGTCACCCAACTGGTTTATGGAATGAAGAAATGGAACAAGTTGGAATAAAGGGGTAGCTATATACTCCCATTTTTTACTTTTTATATTATGTTTTAAAAATAAAATCATTTGTATAAATCCATAATGGATTACATTTGATGTACGGGTAATAATCCGATATGTGATATTTATTAATATCAAATTTATGATGGATTGAAATTATATTAAATTATGTAGTGTGCAATATAAGTTTGTAAAAATATAAAAAAATTATATATATATATAAAAAGGAAAAGTACGCCGCACTTCTGGGAAGTGCGCCGCACTTTTGAGCGGTTATCATAGATAAAACTTGCCAAACACGATTTTAACCCAGTATAAAAAGAAAAAAACACTCACACACTCACCAAAACCGTCGGGGTTCTCACAAAAACAAAGAAAAAGTTTTCAAAGATCAATCTACCAAGTTTTTAATCATGCCTAGGGTATGTTTATATTATTTCTTAAACTTGTTTATTATCAATTTGTTTTAAATTTCTTGTCATTTAGGGTTTATAATAATTAGATTAGGAAAATTTAAATCCAAGTTTCATATGAACAATTAACCTTTTCAATTAGGATATTTAGAAGTTATTTGATGCATGCATGCTTAATATTGATTAATCTAAAAACACTGTTCATGTTATGAATTTTTATTTAAAATTAATTATTAGAAAATCATAAAAATTCAAAATAATTTTTCATCAGCCCAGAAAGTAAGCCGTTTTGTCCCAAAACTGCCGCACTTTGCCCATTTTCCAAAAAGTACGCCGCACTTCAAGGAAGTGCGCCGCACATTTTACATCAGAATGTAACAGAATGTTTCAAAAACCATCAAAATCATGACCATTTATTGCCAAATCATTTCTAACATAACTATAACTTTATTGTTGATTGTTTTTTATGTGTAGACTATAGGAACACACGATGATGAGGCCTGATCATCACGATCTAAACGCTCTAGACAACATGAAACCATGGAAGAGGTATTGCTTCCACAAGTTGACCATGAGTTCTTGCTATGGGAACGATGTTACAGAGATGCAAAGTCTAGGTACAACACTAGATTGGCTCAATTGCTTCCTAGACACATTTACTCGCCTTGTATCGTAAACTGGATGTGCTGAACAGAATAGGTTGTGATGGAGAAATTGAAGACATGTTGAGAATTAGGTTATGTGAAGTTGGATCAGATGAAGAGATATTTACTTCGATGGCTTGGATTAGAGCTTTTAATATCAATGAGCCAATTTATGTCGAGCTTTGCCACAAGTTTTATTCTACTTATGAATTTGATGAAGTTTGTGCTGATGATGAGTTGCAAACCAAGAAGATCATCAAGTTTAGACTTGGTGGACGTGCTCATAGTTTAACCTTGTTGGAGTTTGCTCAAAGGTTGGGACTATACCAAGCGGTTGAGCTTAAGGAGGAAGGTTTTAATGTTTACTTTAAAGGAGGTTTGCGTAGTGATGAGCATTTTAATGCTCATGATTATTGGTTAAGCATTAATAGAGAGGAAAACCTTGGTTTATCTAGGAGTCATACTTCTACTATCAAGAACCTAATTTTGAGGGTGATTCACAAAATGATTACTTATGGTTTGTGTCAAAGGACGACTGGGTATGACAAGATTTAGAAGAATGATTTATGGATTTTGAGTATGTTTGATGCTAGATACCAGAATGGGTATGCAAATGTGGCTTGAGTGATTGCAAGATAGATAAAGAGGAAAGGAGTTGGAACTCAAAAAGAAAGTCAAATTTGTTGTGGACAGTTTATCTCAAAGATTGCTAGGAAATGCAAGGTGTTGACTGAGGATGTGGTAAGGAGTTTGAGTGCTCTAATTTATTGTAGAGATCTGGATACAACTATACTTAGAGATTTGATTGACTTCGAGGGTAGGCTCATTCCCGAAGATCCACAGCCGGGTGTACCAAGAGTTGGTATTCCTAGACCTCCGAGAGCATCTATGCAGAATTTGTATGATAGGATGGGTAGAATGGAGATACGCCAAGAGGCGATAAAGCGAATGGATTATAGGCAGTCATATCGCTAGGACAGGTATCAGGAAGTGTTTGAGCACATGGCTGGGGTTTATAGTGTTCCAATACAGGGAGCCTATAACCCACCTGGTTATGCTCAGCCACAGTATGACCAGTATTATCAGCAGTACCCACCTCCACCACCATGGTATCAGCAACAGTAGCAGGATGATGATGAGTAGTATCGAGACGGCATGAGTTGGTACTGTGACCGCATGTTTTGGGTCACTTATGTTCTGAAAACAATTTCTCTTAAAAACAATTATTATTATTATTATTATTATTATTATTATTATTATTATTATTATTATTATTATTATTATTATTATTATTATGGTGTGTAAAATGCCTCTGTTGGCATTAAAACAATATTATCGTACTTTCTATTAATAATTAATTAGGATTATTATTATTTGTGTGATATGCAATGTTTATATTTATAAAAGGAAAGAAAAGGAAAAAAAGAAGAAGGCGCGATGCGAAAATGATGTGAACCAAGGATTCAGAATATCAATCACAATTGAAAAGTATTATTTCACTTTCCTATTTTATCCTTCTCTATAATATTTTCACATTGAGGATAATGCTCATATTAAGTATGGGAGGGAGATAAACTAGAAAAGTTAAAATTAAAATTTTAAAAAAATTAAAGACAATCTTTTGAAAAATAATATTTTATTGATCACATATAAGTAATTTTACTCTGGATTGATAACATTACTAGCATATTTATACCACCCAGGAAAAAAATTTATAAGGATTAGATTTTAAGAATTCGAGTATCTATTTTTGATACCTAAGATGATTTTTATATTTAGCTTTCTCGTGTTAAGGAGTGAGCAATTGCATATATCTCATCCGTCGTTACAGCTGTGTATATGTAGTTTTGTCGCCTTTTCTAGAGTATTGATATTGATTTAAAATTATATGAATATGTCGGTGATTTGTTAATTCTAGAACTTATGCTTGAAATCTTTATGAGACCACAGTAGGAACACGCTCGCGTGTTATAAACATTTTACTGATTAAGAGGTGATAAAAATATAAATATAAGTAAACAATAATTTTGTTCAACAAGATTTCTAATAAAATTATCTAAAATTTTATTCGTACGAATTGAAGAACGTAAATGTTGGTATTGCTGTTTAAATGAAGTGCGAAGGTTGCAAACTTCTAAATTCATTTGAAGTAGTGTGCTTATCCTAAGTATGGGGGAAAGCAAGTTTCCCCCAAAGATAAAGTGAAATAAGGCAAAAAAATAAAGCCTTCGGTATAAAAAAAGGAAAGAAGTGAAGGAATAAGTCGGATGTATTACGGATAAGGTGGATTATAATTTTATTACAAACCTTTTTCAACAAATAATAAATAATATCACTAAATAATTACCTCTTTTGATGTTTATGTTTGGTGCTTACGCCATGTCAGTGAAATTTAGTTTCTTGTGCAAGCCTATGGTGATTTGAATATTTCAAGACTGCGCGTATGAGTGACTTCCATTTACTATGCATTTTACTAAATTGAGCGAGTGTGAAAAAGAAGCTTAAAAAATTCGTGAGTTGCTTTGTCGCGTTATCTATGCTTATGATCATTAATTTGTTTTGTTAAAACGAAATACTTTCGCTTTGATTACTTGAGGGCAAGCAATAAGCTAAGTATGGGGGGATTTGATAACGCTCCAAATATACATAAATTATCCCTCGAAAATACATTAAATATATATGTTAACGCATGAAATATTACAAAGTTTGCTTGTTTGTTGTGTAATATTCATTTCAGGACCAAAAGTAAAGAAAAGGACTAAACGTGCAAAGAAATCTCGTTAAATACACTAACGGTCGTCATATGAAGAATCTAGAAAGAAATCTAATGAGGAGTTAATGAACGAAGCCAAAGTGCGGCGCACAAATCTTTTTGTGCGGCGTACTTCAAAATGAAGTAAATGCAATTTAATGACATACCAAGTGCGGCGCACTTCTCCTACAGTTACTTCCAAGTCATAAATGACTGCAATGATTGTGCAACCTTTCACTCCCTAAATTTTAGCAACTGATGCTCACTCAAAGGCTATAAATAGATCATAATTTTGGAGGAGAAAGGCATCCCATTCTTCATTCTAATCATCTACAACACACATAACTCATTTGTGATCAAGAATAGTAGTTAGGAAAGTGTTCTTAGGGAATTGTTAAAGAATAAACCTTATTCTTCATCACATTCCAGGTTTTAGTAGAGGAAAATGTCATTCGATCACAGAAGGTTGTATTAAGAAGTTTTTATAGTGGTTATAATTGAATTTCTGGGTTGTTAGAGATATTGTTAGAAGGAAACTCTTGAGAATCAATATATTTTGCAATTGAGTTTGGTATAAACACGTTTCCCTACTTTTATATTATGAATTCTGAATTAACCATGCTTGTTATGTGTTTTGAATTGATGAATATGGAGTAGTTTAACATGTTTGTTTGGGGATCATGAGGGAAATATAGATTAAACTTGGATAAACTAGCAAATTTTGGAAACTATCAATATGAACTTGATGTTTTTACACTTGGACTTATTAATCATTATTTGATCATCATTCTAGTCCGGATATAGGTCAAAAGACTCCGGCTAAATGCTTGATTTCCAAGTTGTTTGTCTATGACAACTAGATGCTAGCCTTGTGAGGATTGGCTAACAAAATGATCATTAACCAATGGTAAAAGGGTTTAACACTTAACCTCATGTCTAACAAACTTGGTTAAGAAAGTTCATATTCCTCTTTCCCAAACTTGAATCGAACTTAAAGCATTTTTGTAATCAAAAGTAAAGGCCAAAGGATTTTTTATTAAAATAAATAGACAATCATTTTAGCAAACTACCCATTTCTTTAATTGATTATACTTTAATTCTTGTACCGTTATCCATCCAAGTTTATCCATATTTGTTTTCGTACCCCCAAACAACATCATTTTATATCTTGAAGTACCTTAAAATATTTAGATCTTGACAG